>JANHZU010001445.1:178777-193051 GCA_032468055.1 Acrochordus granulatus | reverse complement strand
TCCTGTGAATGATGCTTTTCAAGACATGTCAACAATCTTGGGATCTCCCCATCAACAGGATAAAATGGTACAATTTCATCTGGATGAGAAATATGTAAGGAAGACTGTTCACTGCCTTCTCCTCTGCTCCTCTCCAAATATGAATGTTTGCTGCCTTGAGTTACTTACAAAGGCAAGATAAAAAAATGTAATACATTTAAAAAATAACAGCTGTTATTACATAGTAGTTTGTTGAAAATGGCAGAAACCCGTTGCAGTTCTCTCCTGGCACCCCTATGGCATGCTGGGCAGAACTGGCTTCTGTTAAAGAGCATGGCTGAGTGACTGCACTGGGATTTTTCTGTTAATAACGATGTTCCTGGTACTGTATGTAATGCATTGTAGAAACAGTCCTTAGGAAATTACTAAAGGGAAGAGGAAGCTACATTTTGAAGTATGATAGGAAAAGGAGCAGGAACAGTATTTCTAATTAATTTTACCAAGATTGCCAGGTGGTAATAGATTGCCAGGCAATCCATAAAACATTGGATTTTAAGTTCTGTTTTCTGGTTTTAAAATCCCTGCAGCCCCAGTGCAGATTTTTAATTGCTGGATTTTTGAATGATTAAATTGAAGACCGTTGCTCTTATATTTATATACACATTATAATATTTATGTTGTGTGATAAAGGCCTTAGTAAAAACCTTCATTTTCAATTTTTCTTTAAAAACAATCAATCATGAAGGGAGGGGGAGGATACGAGTCTTAATCTAGGCATTTAAGAATTCATTTCTTTTCTTTGAAATAAAACTTAAGAGTAGAATACAATATGAGGTGATAATTTTTACCAGATCCAAAACTACAAAAGATAACACTTGAGTCCTTGAAAAAAATAACTGCTCAGTTAGTGATCTGTGCATTTTAAAGACTTACATCTAAAATTTGTAATGTAAAATTTTGTAACAATTGATTTTTAATATTAAAGGAACAGACTAAATAGTTTGCTTTAATATCATGCTGCCAAGATGACTCAAATAAGGAATGTATATCACCTAAAAATGTTTTGTTTTAGATTTTTATTTCTTTCCTAAAGTAATGTCCACATAAGTATACATGAAATAGTGTTCTTAATTTTTATGCAGTAAATATATTTGAGGATTAAATAGATTCAATGTTATATCATTCTATTTTATGAAAACATTCCAGAATTTCTATAAGCAAGAGACCTTGAATATGTGTCATTGCACAGCAAAACAGTGATGGCTTTAATAGCTAGTCTGTTGAGGCAGAGGAAGATACATGAATGTGAGATCTTCCTCCCTGCTTCTCAAATACATAGTTCTTTGAAGTTTGTAACTTGTCACACGTGAAATACTTAGAATAAAATTTTAGCATTTTACAATACAAAATTAAATTATCCCATAAATGTCAGTTAAGGGTACTGTAAATTCAGTTGGAATTATTAGATTTACACTCAAAGAGTACTTTGAAGATTGATTATGAATCCAGAAGGGCTGCTAAGTATTTACAGCAGGATAACTGGATTTATCTATATTACTGAATCAGTCTTCTCCAATCTGGACACCCTCCATGCTATATAGTTTTAATTTTCCAGAATTTCCCAGTCTAAATGGCCATTCCTGGGAATTCTGGGAGGTGAAAACCAATCATCTGAAATACAGTATGCCCAGTCTGGATAAGGCTATATTTGTTAAATCATAGTTCCTTAAATAAACTACAGCTGACTGGATTTGCATAATTTTTATCCATAAACTATAGTATACAGATGATGGCTAAATTCACATAATATGCTAAACCAAAATCAGACATCTTATGGCTTAAATTGCTGTATAAATCTAACCATTATATTTCTGCATCCCCAATTACTAACATGAACAATTTTATTTATCTTTTAAGATTTAAAAGGCTGTCTAACTCAAACAACGTGACTCAGGGCAGCAGTATTATTCAGGATACTGGCTGGATTGCAATAGAAGTTTTGTTTCATTAAATGGGGTGGGGGAAAGGGTGGAAGAAGGAAAGAAGAATATGCTTCTTTCTAACCCTTTTCCTTCCATCCCCAAGGCTATGAGTAAAAAAGCACTAAGAAAATTGGCTTTTGCTTTAATGGGATCTACCATTCCTTGCGGTTTCAAATTCACAAGTCACTTAAGCAAGGTAATTATCCTGGGAAAATCTCAAAATGCTGATGTGCCCTTCTAAAAACACAGAAGCAGGAGGATCAGTTGCGAAGATCAGCAAGAATCTTGTGCATCTTGTTCTCTTAATAAATTTTTTATTATTATTTATAATTGAAATCTTGGCCCTAGTACATGAAGTTCTGTAAAATTGGGATAAATGCCAGGCTGCTTGGGATTTATTAGCAATTCAGAATGGTTGCCCTCTCTGTGGAGCTCATAGTAACTTATTCCATAAGCAATGCCATATCTGTCTTCTTTATTTTGATTCATATAGGTGTCTTCTGAACTACTGTATGAATTGCATAAGGTTCAATATTCACTATTCTGCCTGTACATTAAGTATGGGGATCAAACCAACTGGCATGCAAGCACTTGATCAGTGTTCTTCATACTATCTTTCTCTTTTGAGTTGGGTCCTAAAGGCAGTCTCTGTGGGTAGATTCTCAGCCTGATAGGCATCTGCAGATTCAGTCATTTTCTGAAAAAAGAACTGCCTCCTTATTGATTCATGGTAAAACCATTTGAAAGAAATGTAAAAAGAAAATTCCATCTTAATATCTTACAAGATAAAATTATTTTCATGGGAAACAGTTTCTTTCTGAAATGTTTATAACACGATCCCTTTCATTTCAGTAAATCTTGTTAAGAAGAAAATGTATCTTTGTGTCTTGGAAAAAGAACTTGACCTAGTCAAGAACTTCAAGTAATCTGAGATTTAATTCCAAATAAAATATTAGGAAGAGGACATTAAATGCACACAAAACAATACAATATGTATTGCAAGTTCTGCTGTTTTAAGATACAATAATACTTCCTTGAGGCTCAGCTGTTTATGGCATAGAATCAGGAAACTGGTCACCTCGGCAAGAATTGCTGTTTCCCAGACAGCCACATTGCAAGTTATCCTTCCTGGTCCAGTTTTTTTATTTTGTCATTAGCAGACCTACTTACCACTGTAGTAAGCAGTCACTGAAAGCATGACTGCTTTTCAGAAAACGTTATGGAGGGAAGAAAGCCTTCATCTGGTCATTTAAGGAAATATTGCAA
Organism: Acrochordus granulatus; assembly: GCA_032468055.1. Taxonomy (NCBI): domain Eukaryota; kingdom Metazoa; phylum Chordata; class Lepidosauria; order Squamata; family Acrochordidae; genus Acrochordus; species Acrochordus granulatus. The sequence continues at coordinate 189,824 of JANHZU010001445.1, read as the reverse complement.
AGGAGAAGTTGTTGTATACAGCCCACATTGCAATGGCTGCCGAGCTCATTGCTTTTAAAAGAAAGGAAGGAAAAAGGGCAACAGCACCTCTACCAGCTGTTTTTCTTCCTCTTGATTGTTTAATTAAAACCCCAGAGAGAAAAATGGTAGGACTGGACATCTGTGCTATGAAGCTAACAGTGAAATGGGTTAACATCATGCTGATCCAGACATGACCAGTGAATGACCCTGAAGAAAACACCTGCAAACACACCCTTGCAAAAACACACAAAGTGCAAAATCACTTGTCATTTACTATGGGCCATGCTGGCTGGGACTGATGAAGAACTGATCCAAAACATTAAGAAGAGCAGAACATATATACAGTATGCAGAAATAGTAATAAAACAGTGTTCTGTCCTGGCTCTCATGCTCTGGAATCCACTCCCCTAGAAATACTTTTAGCTCCTACCTGTTTGAATTCAAAAGCTATAAAAACAGTTTAATTCTGTCATATCTGTAATTCAGTTCTGTGAAGACTCTCATTCATCCAGGGTAATTGCATCGCAACAAAAGTTTAAAAAACAGGCATCTGGATTGGATTTTTTAAGTAGAAGACGTTTCACCTTTAATCCAAAAGGCTTTCGCTGTAATTCAGTTGTGTGCACTCGTTTGGATATGTGTGATCAGCTTCATTGTTATTAACATTATTAATCCTTTATTTTGTTCATTGTTCAGAAGTTTGGTGCAATTATTGGGTGCATTGTAGTGTAATACATCTGCCTAAAGTTACTCCTGTTAGTTATCTCAAGTTGCAATGATGTGATGGTAATTTTTTAATGGATACAGAACTGGCATTTCTGTGTGGCAACCTTAGTTAAGGACTCTCTCATATTGTCTGAAAGTTCTATATAAAGATGATGATGTATTAAATCCTCAATGATTCTAAGTGGCTCACAACAATCAAATTACAATAAAATCAATAAAAGATAAAAATAAAAGATGCCAAGCACGAAAAGGTGGAATACAGATGTTGCTTCAACAGTCATAAATCTTCTGAGAGCCCATTACTTTTACTATTATTTATTTATTAATCACACTTCTATGCCGCCAATTTCTGAAGACTCTTGGCGGTTTACATAGATTAGAGATGATACATTTGCATATTAAATGTTAACCCCACCCCCCTCGGCTGGCTGGCAATGATCACATCTGGGGAATCCTCCGAAGCTCCTGCTCCACCCCTGGGACTGGTGAGTCCCATGCCGACTCGCTGCTCTGTCGTATGCCAGTCAGCTTTCCCCTCCACCAAAGGAGGTACCCATCAATCTACTCACATTTTCATGTGCTTTCGAACTGCTGGGTGGGCAGGAGCTGGAGGGGAGTGATGGGAACTCACCCAGTCATGTGGAGTTGCGGCTTGAACTGCCAGAGTGCCAGCCATTTCTGGTCGACATAATTGGCGTCATTAAGCTGCTGCGCCTCCACACTATTGAAGCTGAGTTAGTATTTGTATGGAGATAATTAGAAGTTAATCACTCCGTACTTTCTAAATAAAAAGAAGAATATAAATAGAGTTAGGGGCAATGCCGTCTGTGAGAGAAAACCTTGAAAGGGCCATGTGATAAACTTTTTCATTAACCACACTGGCAGTGGGCAATGGGTGGTAGTAGACAGGAGAAACTGTTGTAGTGCTGCAATTGTAGTAGGTGTTCACTTGCTCTCATTGGGAACTGGAGATATGGACCAAAGGCCTCTCAGCTGCCTCTTGACCTGAACATATTCATACTGATTGTTGGACCGTGCCACATGTCTAATGAAGTAGCCTGGCTAAATGTGAAGTTCGATTGTGCAAACTAAAGTTTCCCAGCTCAGCCAGCAAGATAATAAGAGATTCATACATTGCAGTAAATCATAGTTTAACACAATATGCTAAACCAAACTCAGGCCATATTATGTTTTAATATGATGTGAGGACCCAGTCATATGTAAAGCTGCGAATAAAGTATTTCTAGCATAGATATCCTAAGAACTCGCCTTTCTGTTAACTGGTGTGGGAAAAATTTTGGGTGCTCTGCCTTCTCTTCCTCCCTCCCGCCTATCTTCCTGTCTTTCCCATTTGTTTGCTTTCCGTATGGAGAATTTAGATTCATCTTTCAGGAGACAGCGCTCTTGTTTCTAATCTGTTAAGTGATTAAATAATCACAAATAACATTTTCTTACCCCTTTATATGAACAGAAGCATATGCTAACCTTCCCTTCCATTCTCCACAGTTGACTTGATGAATTTGGTTTTAATATCTTTCTTGGCCCAGTTGCTTTCCATTTTTATTTTCTTCCTCTGAGGGAGGGTCTGACAACTGCACAATATCTCCTCCAGGATGTGGAATATAAAGCCATCACCTTGGTGCATCAAATTCCACGCTATTATAGCTCCTTCTCATAGCCAAAAGGGGAAAATATGGGAAGCTGATTGCAGAAACCTGGTTCATAGCCCTGCAGTTGAAACTAGCCCTTCTGCTGGACAAATCATGCGCTAGCTGTGGAGCTGCACCTAGCTGTTGCTTCCTCTCTTCTAGATGATGACCTGCTGCTGCTGCTGCACCCATCTTTCAAAACGGACACTAGCTGTAGCAAACAGCATATATTTATTTTAATAAAAGTCTGATTGGAGATGCCTCAAGCCCTCCAGACTTGATTCTGAATGGAATCGGCAAATCCAACTATTTCCCCCAAATTTCAGAAAGGCGCTTAAATTTGTTTTTACTCCAAGTTCAGTATTGACATTCTAGCATGCTTCTGATCATACCTCATTGGAGAATAAGCTGAAAGGCTCCTGTTTGCTTTTCTATTTCCCCTAAAATCTTGGCCTCCCACTTCACCTCTTCCCACATTTCTAGCAGCCACAGACTTTCCTTTACACAATTTTTCTCCTTTGTTATTGGAAGACTAAGAAGTGAGACCCTGCAATTTTTAAAGGCCTTTTGAGTTTATACTGTGGATATAGGGCATACTGAAAACTCCTGTTCCCCTGCTTCCTTGCTGGATATATTGATCATTTTACTTTCAGGATGAAGCATCCTGAGCAAATTATTTTCCTCATCACAGCATTCACAGTACCAGGAATGGAGGTGCAGATGCTCCACTTACAATCTAAGCCAGACAACTTGTCAAGGAAATGACACTTAGTTCACAGTGCTGCTGCACTTTACGAGCTGTACAAATGTAAATTCTGAGCCAGTTCAGTCTGAATTTTGGTGTCATGCCATCACTGATTGCTGAGAAGAGTGCAGGAGAAAATCCATAACTTGCAACTTATCTGGAAGCTCCTTGTGACTCTGAGGGAAATTGATTGCCTGATACAATGGATATCCAGTTGTCAATTAAATCAGCAGCTTTTTCACCATTAGTATTGTAAGATATCAGGTGGTGTACTCCAATTTTTCCATTTCAACTCTTGCAGCGCAGGTTCAGAGAGTTTGGCACGGAGACTTTCCCTTTTGGAATGCCAGCTTTTTTTTTTAATTTACATATAAAAATGTTTCCCAGATGTTTTCAGTTAGTGGGGATTAAGCATAATTTTAACTATTGCATAGCTTGCAATTTCTTTTCAACATGTATTTATATGAGTTCATTTATGGTAGATCCGAGGAACTTTATAAAAGCTCCCATAAAGGAGAGCTTGGTTCTCCTGTCCCAGAGCTCTCACAGAAATCCAAGTTTTAACAGCTTTCCAGAAGCTCAACAGGAAAGAAGCCACTCTGATCTCACAGGCAAACTATTACAAAGAAGGGGAATTGCAGCTGAGAAGACTTGGCTCTGTGGCCTCTGAAGATGACAAAGCCTCAAGAAGGAATCTGGAAAAAGTGTGCTGTTCCTGATCTTACAGGGTAGGCAGAACCACTAAGAGAAGGTGGCCTCATGGATAACCAGCTTCTGAGCCTTGTAGGAATTTAAAAATGCCAAGTCTTGGTAAATCAGACATTATACACAATTATTTAATACAATTAAATAATATACTAACTAGTTTTCAGATATTTAATATAACTAACTAGCAGCAGATGAAAAATAAGCAACTGAAGCAAATGGGCAGAGGTAGTTGGAAAAATGAACAAGAAAAGAATTCCTGTTCAGGTATAACTTTGTTTAATAATGGTTCAAAATTACAACAGTCTTGGAAAAAGTGACTTACGACCTGTACTTGCACTTACAACTGTTGTAGCACACACTTAGCATGTGATCACAGTTTGGGCTCTTGGCAGCTGGCTTGCATTTACAATTAGCTGCAGCATCCTGTGGTTGCATGACCACAATTTGTGATCTTTTTTGCTGATTTCTGTCAAAAAAAAAACACTCATTGGGGTAGCTGGAGTCACTTAACAACGGCACAATTTGCTTAACAACCATCATAAAAATTATCATAAAATCATGTATGACTTGACTTATGACCCCAATGACTTTTGACAGTTGATCCCAATTGTGGTAATAACTACCACCTGTATGTCCATTGTGGCTCTCCATAATCTTCCCATATCATCAACCACTGCTTTCTAACAAAAAAAGTTACTTTCCCTTTCTCAAGTTGAAATGGCGGAGAAATAGAAAACTAGAGTGCTTTTTAAGATTGAGCTGGGATTTTGTGAGAAATGTTGTTTCCCAAACAAACAGATAACTCACCTCTAAAAATATTCTGGACAGGTCTAGAAGAATGTATTTTTTGATATTCTATGAAAAATTTGAGATGACTAATTTTATTTATTTATTAAATTTATCTGCCGCTCCGCTTACTACAAGTGACTCTGGGTGGCTCACAGTAAAAAAGAAATATAAAAACCACAATACAAAATAGAACTAAATACAATTAAAAAGAACAAGATGGGGCAGGCAGGAATAAGAGTAGAGAAGTAGTATTTCTTTGCTGCTCTTACCACTACAAGGTAATGCTTAATAGCAGCTCTAGCCTTCACTTCTCGATCTTCTCCAGTAGCGTTCTCTTGGTCCTTTTCAGAACCTGCAGCTCCTCAGTGAACTATGGGGAGTCATGGGTACAGAGGTCAAGAGAGGCCACATGGGCACAATCCTGTCCAAAGCTGTGGCTGCCTTGGATTCTAGGCTATAGCCAGGACCTCAGCAGGACCGTGCAGCAAGGCCTCCAAGATGTCCCTAGTTTCCTTTGGAACCCATCTGGGTCCATCAGTTGCTGGGGTGGACTATCCAAATCAGTCCTGCCTCCCTGAAGAGGGGAGCAGCGTATGAGAATCTCATTGCTAGCAGGGCGTGGTCTGGCCATGACAAAGGAGAAGTAGAAACATCCCCCACCATGTCACATTGCCATTGCTCCAATAGAAGGATCATATCAGGTGTGTATCCACTGCTTTGAGTAAGGCCTGACCTGGGATAGGCCCATGGCCATCTGAACTCCTGAGCTATCTCTAAGGCCACACCCAGGGATGGCAAGTTAAAGTCCCCCAGGACCATCAGCCTGGGGAATTCCACCGTCAATCCTGAGATGGCTTCCAGCAGCTACGGCAGGGATGTTGCTATGTAGCAGGGAGGCTGGTACAGTAGCAACATTCCCAAATTGATCCTGTGAACACAGCTTCAGGAACAGCGTCTTACAACCTGGAATGTCTGGAGTATGGCTCCCTGGAAGCTACAATAGATTCCTGAATGACAATTGCTACACCCCCTCTCCTTCCATGGGGTCTCGGCTAGGTGCCAAATCCTAAACCCAGCTGGACAGGGATACTCCTCCTTCTGGTGTCAGCCAGGTCTCAGTAACGCATGCCAGGTCTGCCTACTTCTCCATAATAAGATTGTAAATTAGGGGAGCCTTATTATTTACCCACCTGGCATTCATCAGCAGCAGTCAAACCTCATGGCCTCCAAAGGTCTGCTGTCAAGGCCTTGAGAGTGAGCTCAGAGGGCCAAAACACATCACCGACATTGAACATCGGGGTGCCCTCTCCTGGAACAGCCTGCCCTCAGGCTCCCATAACACCCCCTGCCTGTCACCACCAATATAGTCTGTCTACCTCCATACTCCCAGGGTTACCTTCCTCCCCCCATCCTGGCCTCTGAATTCCCAAGGCTGAGTGATCTAATCTGAGGATAATTGAGATGGTGTAGCAATATGAATGTACTGATTTATGGAAATGACATTAATTCCTTTGTTCTCACTCAGTCGTTTCCTTGAAAACGTTCCTAGTACTGTATTAGAGTACTGACCAGATTATATCACTGATGTACCTTGCCAGAATTCTGCTAGAAAATTATGTCATAGGGCTGAGATGGAACATTACAGTTGTTTGCCTAGCAGAACAGCATAGAAATCGTAAGGTGGTGGGTAGAGGGGCTAATACAAATTACATTCTTTCCATGCTTAGTTGTTGTTTTTCTTGCAATTGAAAATCAGTCTTCCAAGCTGGTATCTATATACTTGGATGCTTAATTTTAGGAAAGCTGGAGAATTGGGGAAACATATCAATCATTTTCCTCTGACAAGGCATATCTAATCTTCTGAATGAAACAATGTTGTTTATGTTAGTGAATTCATTACACGACACATTACCAGTATAGGATTAGAAAAATGAAAACGGCTGTATAAAGTGCCAAACTATTTTCTTCCTAGATAGCTAGTTTGAGTGACAGAAAAGTTCAGCAAAAAAAGGAGAGCTCTTTTCCATTTCTTTCTACTCAATCATTTCTCAGACAAGGGTTATCAAGGTGGGAATCCATGGCTCGATTAGATTGTTTGAGATCTCTTCCTGTAGACACCACTTCAGTTTCAGTTATACATGTCTATCTAAATAGGTATATTTTTTCCTCATGTATAAAGATGTATTCCCCTTCGGGTGGAGATGAAACACAAATACAAAGCAGCAAACTCATCTCTGGATTCTTGTTTGGCTTACTGCTTGAAATTACATGAAAAATAAACCTGGAGAGGGGGCAAGTGTATCAGCAAGAGACACACATGAATGATGGGGAGCAAACTTTTCTTCTCCCTACTCACATTTATAGCTTAGTTCTCTGAACTCTCTCTTCTATAGTCATTTTCCCTACTACAGTGCAACACCTTTAAGATGCCTGCTATCTCAGTAGCAAGCAAATTCAATCCTTAGTCCTCCCTGCTGTCAGACTTTGCAAACTACAGACTGAAGTAAGGGACATTGCCAGGAATCAAACTCTTCATTCATGGTGTGAAGAACTGCAAGCAACAGAATTCAAAAAGGACTCCTCCCAACCCAGATATAAAAAGAAAAAAATTGCAGTGGTGTAGCTTCCAGAGAAGCCAGATATTTAGAAGAGATTACAGGCAGTGCATGAGACCAGTAGACTCAGAAAGAGGGATAGGGTTTTCCCTGCATATGGTATCCCTTGTGCTCACTTTTCTTGTTGGCATCTCATTTAGTAAGAAGTACCCTGGGGATGGGAAGATCAAGAAAGTCAAGAAAGGGTTTAGCCTTTCTTTGTATGGTCAAGAAAGGATTTAGCCCTTTTGCTCATGTGCCTTTTTGCTCTTGTATTCTGCACCTCAAGCTCACATTTCAGGAGACAGACTTAATTCTAGTGAGTCTGGATATTACGCCCATCAGACAGAGAGCAGTTAAGGAATTTACTGGCAATGTACATAACCTTCTATATTTTGTTGGTTTTTAAAATGTAAAACCATCCAATTGCAAACATCTTTCAAAAAGCAACTGGTGGTTTGACAGCAACCATGAACCAATTTGCAGCCAAAACTAAAAGTAATTCTTAGGATGTGGTTTCAGAAATGCATGCCAAGGAACGAGTTTGTCAATACAAATTTATGCCTGCATTAGGCAAACATTAACTGGAGTAATTTAGTTAGAGTTTGTCAACCAGGCTGATCATGCTCTCACTTACTATGTGTGGACTCTGACATATCATGCAGCTAACTTAGAGCTTTGCTTAACTCTCCGACAGCCCTTTTTCCAATCATTATTTTGGCTTCCCCAGTGCTGCTTACTATGCACGAACAACAGTGACTGCATGCTCCCATAGGTGTTTTTTCAAAAGGCAATGGGACATTTCTTGATTTTTTTTGAAGAAGTCTCACTTCTCATCCAAGAAGCTTCTTCAGTTCTAAGTATCTGGTGGGAAATAGAAGCCAGTCATTAACACTTTGAGGATTGTTGAAGCCACCTGAGGGTTAATCTGTGTCCTCAGGGTCATGCCAATCAGAGTGCAAATATGTGTGAAACTGTCTAGGGACTCCTGAGAGGACTTCATTGTAAACAGGAGATAAGTGGTGTCATACTGACTGCCTGACTGCAAGAGTATAAATCCTTCTATTTCCACCAATTAGTTAGAACGGAAGAAGCTTCTTGGATGAGAAGTGAAACACCTTCAAAAAAATCAAGAAAGTCTAGTTGCCTTTTGAAAAAGCATCTTTGGGATACCCATGATTTGGGTAACCGAGAATTTCCATAGATATTGACTGCATTCATGCACAGTGCTAAACTGAGAAAGGACAACATGTAGCTCTCCATATGTATGGCTAGTGTTGAGGGATCATGGGAATTGCAGTCCAGCAACATTAAATGGGATATATTGCCCCTGCTTTACTTAATTATATCTTTGCATTCTGTGTACTCACAGAGAGGAACCTGCTTGATGCACGTCTAAGGGTATTTGGGAGAAAAGTCTTCATACTAGCGCATGCCATCTCTTCATGCTTGAGCAATAGGAATCAGTCAGAAATCTTACTCTGTCCTTCTGTACATGGCTACATTCAAAATATATTTTGAAAACTGCAGGTAAAAAAGAGCACTAGCTGACTGACTTTCCAGCCTATGCCTTCATCTTGCTCTTCATAATTCCTTGGTGGAATGAATAGTCTCTTTTTGGAAATGACCTGTGCTGAATGAAATAGAAGTTGAGTAGCTCTGTCTTTTTTACTGAATCTTTGATTTTCTTCATTTTCTATAGCATTTTGCCATATTCACAAAGCAGCTGGTATATCATTTTTTTTTCCTTTTCACATTTTTGGGGATTTTTTTTTTTGTCCTGAGCATCCTTCACTAACCTGAGTTTATTTTGAGCTTTGGTTTTCTGACACTTTTTAAATAGTACCAATAAGCTGAAAGTGGTTATTCAGGCTGACCTGGCTCCTTTTCTGTCTTTTACATGTGCCCTTTTCTTTTCAGATTTTAATAAAGCTTTTTATGCAGGCCCATTCTGCTGTGCTCTACCTTCTTCTGTCCTCCATTTTTTCTTTAATTGTTTGCAGTTCCATTTCTAGATCCTCCAGTTTAACAACTCCCAACATCAGAATCTGTAAGTTTTTCCAGCCATGAAAACTACATATCATTGCTCTGAGTTTATCATAATTGGTCTTTGGAAGTCCAAAATACACATTTGACTACACCCAGCTTTAGTATTTTTTAAAATAAGGAACTCTAGCTCCATAGTCATTTTTCCCTCAGTATTCTTGTGATTCTTTCTCTGTTCACATCCACAACTAAATCATATCTATCAAGAAGAGTTGATTTTTTTTCACTTTCTCCACCTTGAAAGGGAAAAGTATTTGTACAAAGAAATATAGATTCTTTGTAAGGTGGATTTAGCCTTACTTTGTAAAGTTCTTCAGAGATGAATGTGATTCATTAAAGTCTACAAATAGTTAGATTCCACTCTTGAGACTAACAGGCAAATAGAAGTTTATAATATTTTTCTTAAATTACAGAGTTCAACATAGTTATTCCCCATCTCCAGAATCTGCTGTAATATATATTGGTTTTGTGACAGACATACAGAGATTCTCCAGTTGAAGAACAAGTGAAGTGTTTTTGAATGAATATGGTACAAAATAGTTTCTTTTGAACAATTGAACCTCTTTTTCTAGGGAAGAAGTATGTCAGTAAAATGTGTGAATAAATAAATTCTATGCTCTTTCATTTCTTAGAAAGACAGCTTGAGCTAATGTGGAGAGACTATGAATTTGTTTGATTTCAAAAGAAATAGTAGGAAAGCCATTTCTAGAAGATTTCTTGCACCTGCAGGTGAGATTGTGCCAATAAAAAACAGACTTTTTGCATTTTTTAATAGAAGAGAGCTTTGCAGTAAAAGGCATCTCAGACTTTCTTGCAAAAATTATATAGGACTATTCAGAATGGGGAGTATTTCCCAACTAGGGAAAGCAAAGTTATAAAATATTATTCATTGGATCTGGTATATTATTATCAGTATTATTGCAGTCTTTCACAAACTGTTGATTGTAGTTCCCATGATTGTTGATCCCTGACCATACAGGATGAAAATTGAAGTTTGGGAATATTATAGTTCCCTTAACCCTGCCTCTTTTGCTTGTGGGTGATTTTAATGATTGTTCTCTCTAATTTCATCCTCACTATTTTGTTAAGTTAGTTAATAATGGTACAGATTTTACAGGTGAGGAATCAGAGGCTGAATGCCTTTCCTAATTTTTCTAATGCATCAGTGATTTGAGATTTGAATCTCTTGTTCCTTTCTCATTCAGCATCTTAATATGGCTTAACTAAAGTGAAATAAATCACCATTTTTAAGCTAGAGGAATTGTAAGCTTTAAATTGTTTCCTTCAGTCCCCTGAGTTGTCTGCAACTTGTTTGCATTTTTGAAAGAAAGCTAACTACTGCTTGCTATTTTTAATTTTCGAAATACTTCAATGACTGTGAAAGCATACTTATTTGCAGGACTGTAATTTGAAAAATGAGTTGTAGTTTTTTAAAGTAGGGGAAAAATGCCACCTTAATATTGATAGATGGTTATGACAGATAGACTATAATGGTTCCGTTGAGTCCATCTGACAGATAAACTGCAAAGCTCTACCTTTTGTTTTTCAGATTTCCTGTTGAAAAGGTTTACCAAGATAGCTGAATTTTAACAGTAATTTTAAAAATGCAAAACTACATTTTATATTTAATAAGTAGCACATTGTTTTGTTTTTTCATTCATATTCAACCACAGCAGTATTACTTTCAGGAGGGAATCACATCATGTGAATTGGGGAAATTGATCTGTCCTCTTATTGTTTGGAAACCCACTAAACATATTGCTACTACA
>JANHZU010001445.1:159295-172014 GCA_032468055.1 Acrochordus granulatus | reverse complement strand
TCCCTACTTTCTTTAATTTCAGCCTAAATTTGGCAATAAGAAGCTCATGATCTGAGCCACAGTCAGCTCCAGGTATAGCTTAGGGGTAATTAATAAGTGATTTCTGAAAGTGATTGGAAAGTGACGTTTGCCAACTTAATAGCCTTTAAAAGTCTCTGCTGCATTGCAAGCAAGATGGCTAATGCCATCATCTCTTGGTGCTCAAACTCATGGAAAATTGGTCTCCTTGTGAGGAGCAGCTATCTGGAATACATGAGGTGAACTCCCATCCTCTTCTTATCTGGAGAGGTTCTGAGGAGCCAGTCTACTAATCAGTTCCTTGATCTTTGCCACAGTCGTTGGTCATCTTCAGTTCTCCATGCCTCCTTCAGAAGTTGGTTATTGTTACTATTTCATTGAAGGCCACATTCCAAAATGTTCAGTCAATCCATTTCTAATTATAACCAGTTTAGCACTTTTAATTATGTGTTACATTTAGTATTTTTGTTGGGATTATATATCAGCAGTATAAGATCATAAAATGTAATTCCTGCATCGAAGCAGATAAGAATTTCCCTTAAGTTAGGGTTGCCTTATTGTGTTTTCCAGCTACTTGACTAAATAACTCCCTGTTTCAAGCCTGGTGATAGAATAAAGTGTATAGGTTGATTTACAACCACAATTGGGATCGGAACATCCATTGTTAAGTGATGCAGTTATTAAGTGAGTTGCACCCAATTTTACAACCTTTTTTGCCACAAGCAAATCACATGATTGTTAAGAGACTCTGGCTTCACCCATTGGCTTTGCTTGTCAGAAGCAAATAAATGCATGCTTGTTCCCAAATTCAGATCACATGACCACAGGGATGATGCAACAGTCATAAGTGTGAGGACCCACAGTAAGTCACTTTTTCAGTATCATAGTAACTTTGGGCATTAAATTAATGGTCATTAGATGAAGTTGAGACTATACAATGAAGTTGTAATATCATTGGAATTAGTCTAAGGTACAGCATAAATGGCCTGCTTATTTTCCCAGTCTTTAAGTGCAGGTGCTCTTCTTTTCCCATAAAATTAAAAGGAGGAATAAAATCTGTAAAAAAATGAAAGCACTTCCTAATTTCCATTCACTCCCAAGGGGAGATTTTTGCTTTTTAATCAAAGTGAGAAATTTATGATCCTCTGGATATCTTCAGAATGTTGCTTAACTCTAGTCCAATTCAGAACTTGCAGTATGCCTAGTGGTCAGAGATTATAGTAACTGAAATCAGCAATAATTGTAAAGTCATCATAAGTTATATGATCACATCTCTGTCTCAAAGGTCTCAAAGAATTTGCTACTGTGTGGTGATAGCTAAGAGACAACAACAGAGATCTTGATGCTGAAAGAACTTGGGTATTTTTTGTAACACTATTGCCATTCCTCTTTTTTGTATTACTTTGACAGCCTTGTAAATCAACCTGCAACTCTTTTAGTGGATTGCATTTTTAAAATTAGTCTAAGGCAAGTGCCCTGGCTGGAAAGAGAACCAAGATCGTCCTCCACAGCAAACATGGAAATGGAGTGCATGGAAGCAGAAGCAGAAAAAGCTTCCTGTTAAGCATAGTGCTGAAGGAAGGATGGAGCACCCTTTACAGTTGTGTGGAGAGAAGCCAAGAGACCAGGCAGAAGAGAAAGGTCTGTGGCCAAGGTAACCTCGGGGACTGGGAGCAGGAGTAGAATCAAAACAAGCAGGAAGAAATTTATCTGGACTTTTAATGCAGCTCAAAATGGGGAGGGGCAGAGAAAATGTATAGGGCTGCCCACCCAGCGACAGGAAAGGACAGCCCCCCTCATCCACCTGCAGATTGTTTCTTCACACCATTTTCAAATCTCCAAAAAGTTCTCCAAAAGTAACTAGCACAGATTGCCTTTCTGTATTCTTTAAATGTGTGAATGGGAATGTAAGTCATTAGCAAGGGTATTCCTGAAAGATTTAGGAGACAGCAATAATTAGCAAAAAGTCTGGCCTTTAAGAGTTACCAGACGAATGCCTTGTAAAACATGGGCCTTGAATAATGTCTTTATAGTCTTAAATCTGTGCAACCTGTTGATGTATTATTATCTAGATAGATGTACTGTAGTATTATCTAGATTACATCTGAATGTGTTCTGGAAGGTGTTTTGTCATATGATCTCATACTAAACAAAAATATGAAGAAACCTGATGGATCAGATTACAGTAATGCTTACTGCTTTACATAAAAGGCAATTGCAATTTCTAGAAAGCTGCAACTGGACTTGAAAGCAATAGATTGTTTTTTACTGTTCTTTCTTAATACTTTGTATCTGTGTTTGAAACTTTTAGATATCCTTAACTATCCGTGAAATCTTGTCTAGTCTTCTAATGGCTGCTGTATTCTACTGTTACCTCTACTTGTCTTTTGTAATCTGTAATCTGTGTTTGTTTATAAAGACCCCAATGCAATAATTCCTATGAAGCAACATGTTTACTACAGTGACGAGCCAGATACATTATGGGATACTCATAAACAGGGCATGAAGGCAATAGCACCCTTCTACTCTTACTTCCTTAGCGGCTGTTGTGCCTTATGAAGAGTATTGTTTACATGAGATACTCCAGATTCAAAGCAAAAACATCAGTCCAGTAAGAGAGTAATACAGGAGAAGCTGAGTTTGTTCCAGGTTCTAAACCAAGCCTGTAGACCTTGAAGTTCTCTCTTGTTGTGTAATAGCTGCCATGAAAGAGCAGATTTGTGACTTGAAGTTCCTCTTGGAATAATGACGTAGGGGTTGTGGCCAGGAGGGCTATGTCAAATTCTGGTCAATGTACCAGTTGTAGTCTTACCTTGAGTAGGAGAATCTCACAACAGTGATTCATACCCTCTTCATTACTCAGTTGAGTTACTTCAGTGTGCAGCAGATGGTCCCAGTGATGCCCTCCCTCTTTGAAATACCTTCCCCCAAACAGTACAGATGGTCCAACCCTGCTTGCTTCTCACAAACAAGTAAAAATCATTCTGTTTAAATGTGCTTTTTTAGGTACATTATGTTCTTATTAAGTGATCTTGTATTGTATGATTTGACCTTTGGTTACTCAGGAAGAGAAGGAATAGCCCAGAAGGAATCCTGTCACTGGTTCTTATTCACCATGATGAACACATTATAATGATGCTTAAGGCCCTACACTGGTTTCTTGTTGGCTTCTGGGTACAATTTGTAGTATTGGTTGTTATGTATCAAACTCTACATGCCTTGGCATTGAGGTACTTGCAGAGTTGCTTCTCCTTTTGGTATTGACTCACCCAAGTTGCATATCACAGGATGGACTTTTGGTGCCCAACCACTCCCATGGATTTTGGGGGACTGGGTCTCTTAGCTGCTGTTTTTCATGGTCTATGCCTGTATCATGGAACAACCTCCTCTCTGAATCAGACTTGCCTCCACGTTTTCACCTTCTGAATTTTTTTAAAAAGTAATTTGGAGGATTTATGGAGAACATCATTCACAAGTGATCATTTGTATTCAAAAATAGAGTGATCTATTTTTGTTTTATGAATTAATTGTATTTTTACTGTGGATATTGTCATTTATAATATTTGCTGTAAACAACTGAGAAACTGATTGAAGTAGTTATAAATTCAATAATAAGGGGACCATTGGTATTAGCAAACAACATATTCAGGCTACAATCTGAAAGTCAAGATCTTTAAGATCAGTTATAATAGGGATTTGAGTTTGACATTCACATGAAGAATGTTGTTCCAACATCCTGTCTGGGAATTGGGTTCTTATTTAATTTCCTGAGAGCCCAATCTCACTCTAGGTCAAATGATTCTGAAATTAGTTGATATCATTACAATTGTGGCAACAAGATGGCCCCATTGTTTTTTAGGGTGAAATCTCAGTGTACTAAGGTTTTTCTGTTTCTTTCTGGAGCATAGGTCTGTAAGGTCTATTCCTCCTGTGTTTGAGTGTCTCCCAAAGTTTATGTCAGCTGGTTATTACAAAGATGTACTGCCTGGACCAGGAGTTTCCCTACAGGCATCATGGTTACATATGGTTAAGATAACATGCTGCAACAGCATGTATGCCATAATCAGGTTTTGAAGATTAGAGCTGGAAGAGAAGACCATTTCTGCAGATCTTGTATACTAACAATTAGTCTCCTCAATGGAATATACTGAGTGGGAAAGGAACTTACTATATAACCATGGTAGAGCCAGTTTGGTCTAAGGATAAGATAACAGACTAGAAACCAGGAGATTCTAAGTTCTAATACCATTTTAGCCATGAAAGCCACCTGGGTGTTCTTGGGCCAGACACTCTCTCTTAGCCCAACCCACTTTACAAGGGTTGTTATTATGGGGAAAATAGGAGGAGGAAGGTGTGTTAAATATGTTCATCACCTTGAGTTGTTCATAAAATAATAAAGACGGGATACAAATAAATAAAAAAATAATTGCTGAAGCCTTTCTTACTAAGAACTTTGGCTAGACACACAAAGCTAGTTGGTTTCACAGCAGAGGCAAGACATGAATTCATAGTGACTATTGTTCTGATACCAATTTGACATATGAGATAGGATTTCACTGCTGTTATTTATTCTGATTTGGACTAGCTTGGAAAGAAGTTTTGAGAAGGCCTGTTATATCTCCCTTGGTCAGCTGATAGCCTTCAGGCTTCTGCTTCATTCTACAGGTTGCTTTGCCTTATGGTGGGCAGCCTCTTAGCCTGTTCAGGGTGTCTGTGGCATAGAAAATACAGCACTGAAGGCTGAGCTGCTTAATTCAAGACTTGGTTCCTTATGGTTTTTCTATTTATACCACAGCTGTTGAGTCTCTCACCAACAGTTGCAGGTGTTGGTAAAAGCATTGTTAATGGCCCTTGTAGAAGCAACTAACATTTCTGCTGTATTAAAAAGTAATGTGATAGGTTTGTATTGTATGCTAGTTCTATTTTATTTTGTTGAAAACTATTTTTTTTTATAAAAAGAAAAAAAGAAATATGATGGGATGACTCCTGTAGATGACTCATGTATCCTGAAATACAGACTTCAGGAGAAATGGAGGAAGTTTTCTTTTAGAAAAATAAGCAGCCTAGCAACATAAGTGAAAGACAAATGAATGATTGCAGAGCAAAAGCTGGGTTTTTGAACGCTTATTCTTCTTGGCATGTTGGTCACTAGGAATTTCTGGGTTAGTCTTTTCCATTTAGGTACAAATGTGCAGAATGTAAAGTCTCCAGTACAACCTCGGATGGCTAAATTGGAGTTGACAGGAGACCTAGTAACCCTGACTAAATAGCAGCTGAGAGAAATTTCAGTTTTATTTGACAGCATCTTGGTACTGCTGCCTTTTTCAGTGTATTTTGTGCATGAGACTATAAAATGAGAAGAAGGCTGAGACACCACTTGCTCTGTATTTCATTAGAAAAATTCAAATCTTGGCAGGCGATTTTTCCTTCTGTCCTCTGCATAGGTTAAGTGCAACGGCTGAAGGTATTAAAGTAATATTATAAACTAAGTGATTTTTTGAGAAATTTCTTTTTCATACTGTTATCTACATTTCCATTACATGCTATAGGTTTTTATGAGATACAGATGCTTTTTGAAAGTCTGAATCATTTGAGAGATGACAGGGCCTCTGCCATGTGTCTTTCATCTGCCTGCCCTGCCCTATTTCCATAGGCATAGGGATGGGAACAATTTCCTTCTTACACACAAACTGAATGAGAAGGGGAGTGAAAGGTTTTCCCCATTATTTCTTACTCCATTTACCACTGTCTTTTAAAGGTAGAGGTTTTCCCTTTCAGTCGTGTCTGTCTCAAGGGGGTGGTGCTCATCTTTGTTTCACAGTCAAAGTGCCAGCGTTGTCCAAAGACGATTCCATGGTCATGTAGCTGGCATGAATATATGCCAAGGTGCATGGAACGCTGTTAACCTTTCCACCAATTAGGTGGTACCTATTTATCTACTTGCATTTTTACTTGCTTTCCAACTACTAAGTTGGCAGGAGCTGGGGCAAGTAACAGGAGCTCACCACTCATGTGGTAGTGCTTGGTTGCTGAACTTGGGCTGCCAGTCTTCCAGCTGACAAGCCCAGAGTCCTAAACACTCAGCCACAATTTCCCTTATTGTCTTTTCAGCTAAGTCTTTCTCAGGCTGGATGGCTTCCACCATGAGAACTGCTGCATAAAGACAACATTGTTTACAGTACCTTGATGCAGCAAGTTAAGACAGGGGAACGGAGGGCTTTGTACCCATCACCTGTATCACTTTTCCCCCCATATATGGCACCCATGGCCATGTTACATTTAAACTGAGAAGATAGGTGGTATATCTTTTATCTCCATAAATGCTGTTCAGATGTGCGCACCTCCACAACTTCTCATATCTCCACATTCTCTGGGAATTCTGAGAGATGAAGTCTGTATCTCTGGAGTAGAAAATCAACTCATGTAGTTTGATTTGAACCTAATAAGAGAAATATTCATCCAAACATTTGGCCATTAATAACCTTACACTCTGCTGAACTATCTTGTTTACTTCTAATCTGATGACCACTACTGTGTCTTTTTGTAGTAAATTTCATACGTTAATTATGTATCCTGTGAAGAAGGACTTCTTTTTATTTATGCAGAATCTCCTCTATTAAATACTCCTGGGTTGTAGTATTATGAAAGAGAGACAGACAGAGAGAAATCCCCATTTTTTTTTTAAGATTATCTCCCCCTGCTTTACTAACATTTTTTTTCTGAGCTAATCCCCCTTTCTTCCAATGCTACAATTGCTTCTCTTGAAGAGTTCATTCAGACTCTGGTTTATTTGGTTCATCCTATGTTTTCAGCTCTACAGTATCTCTTCTAAGAAGTGGTGAACTGATGGTCCAAGCAATTCATGGGATTTCAATTTCACTTATACCACAAATTTGTACAAAAGCATTGCTTTTGCACTTATAGCACAAAAATATGAATTTTATTTTCAATCCCTCTCCTGATAATGGAATTTACTTTTTTTTAAAAAAAAAAACACAGCAGCATCGTGTGCTGGAGAGCTGGAGAGTTTCTGAGATACAGCAGAATGTACTGTCTGAGACAGACAAATAAAGCAAAGGTATTGTAGAGAGCAACTTTTGAAACAATCCAGCAAGACATTTCCTAAGTTATTTGTCTCACTAATGGTGGCTGCAAACACTTGTATGAAAAACAGGAGGTATTTTATTAAACATGTATACATACTTTATGGGTTAGGGCCATTGCGGATGCAGAAGGTCTTGGATGTAGTATTATCATTTTTGGATAAAGGACTTCAGGTACAGGCAGAGAAAGATATTTACAAAATAGTTTTTCAGAGTAGCTGTCACATGGAATAATTTCTCACTATTGGCTGTTGTAGCTTGAAGAAGGGGTGGGGCTGGAGGACTTATAGTCCTGTGAATCAGATTGCTTACCCATAATGGATTCTGTTCATGTAGTATGAGAAGTTTTCTGCTGGTTATTTTTATTTTTACCCATGCAGATTAGGGTGTATGTATGAGACCTTTAGTTGCGCATCAGTCCTGTCAAGAAAACTTTAAAGAGATTAAGAACTATAACAAAGGGTTAAGGTAACCAATAACACTAGGAAATAGTGGAGGAAACAACACTTCCATGGTTTCTTCCAGAAGAAGATTTGTATCATTGTTGGTCTGCTTTGGCAAGTGATACTGATCTGTTGATAAGTGATCTCTTGATACAGGTGTTAACTCCAGGCTGAAGTTCTTTTTAAACTTGAGTACTTCTTCCAGTAGGAATAATAACAAATTGGCATACCGGTAATGAGGAAGTCATACTTGTTCGTTTCCCATCCATTCATAAGCTGTCTTGCCAGATGCTTTCACCATCATAGATGAAGTACCCAGAGTGGCAAGTAAAAAAAGGATGAAAACTTCAGTTTCACTGACTGAATACCACTCCTCTCATTCATAGGTTTGGCAGTTTCTGTAACATGTATTCAGGCATCACCCATGGGTAAACATTTGAGATAATGTTATCTTAGCAATGATGAGATGCTTTTCCTCTTGTGGATTTATATACTGAACACCTGTTTTGATTTATCAGTCTCATTTCTCAAAATAATGAACTCAGGCTGCTTAGATTCCCCTTACTGGCATGAGTAATTATCCCTCCTTTATTTGCTCTCAACTGTTTTGGATCAGTGTAAAGGTTTTCATGTGTGACTCATGGGATGCTGTATTTGAACAGGGCCACTTGGTTTAACTGGACAGTCATATTTAAGTGAAAGCATGACGGGGAATTTTCACACTTAATATTATGGACACTGTACCTTTTATTTTGGAATACTGTATATCACTTCTAGTTATTGAAAATGTTTAAATTTCTTTTTACTTGCAGAAATATGTCTAGGAAAAAAACAGATTTAAACGTCATTTGTAGGAGCAGATGGGATTTTGTTATGAATAAATAAAACCCCACCATACTGCCTTGGGAATTACAAACTGAATCCATCATAGAACTGATATTAGTTAAGTATGTTGTAGCATATATAATTAGGAACATTATTAATAATGTGTGGAAGTAAGAGCTAAATTTAATTGTTCTTTTAGGTAAAAATAAGCATAGATTTTATAATACATCACGGGGGATCTCATTTGTGTACATTGGCTTCTACTGCTAAAAGTGACCTATGGTTATTTTTCCATTCTTATTGATGAAATTTATGCTTCTAACTTGCAACACATTTTTAATTTAGATTTCACACCCAAATTATTACTATTTAAATGCCATAATGTAATCTACAGCATTGTTTGACGTGTTTTCACTAAGAAGAATATCTTATGCAAGCAGTATCAGATGTTAATTCCATATGGTATTGTTGAATGAGGCAGTATTGCTTGCTAGCTAACATTTAGAACATGCAATTAGATGCAAATAAATGACAATGCCATCAAACACACATATCCTTTAAAAAGGGCTTTGTTATATTGAAACTACCGTATAAATTGTAAAACAGAAGCTGAGGGAGGAGGAACGTTAGCTCATGAACCTGGAAATCTGAAAAGAAAGATTTAAGAGCAAATGTAACTCTTAAACAGGTATTCATGAAATATTGTAACTGTCCTGTGAGTGTTTATTATTATTATTATTCTAGTAGGTTTTCCTTGTTAATTTTTCTGAATCATAGTGGCATTATCAACTATTTGATTTCTTTAGTCTAGACCTCTGCCAGTTAGCCAGGCCTGGTTTTATTTGTTGTGTTTTGTTAGCTATCTTCTCTGTACGCATGCTCAGAATTCATAATTCTTACTTACTTTCCATAGAATGTTTCTCCTCTTCATCTTCTTAATTCTCACTCTCTAATAGGAAGAAGGAAAAATCTTGAGGAACAGGAAAAGGGTTACAACCAAGACAACAGTTAGATAAAAGGCGACTTTCCCTTCCATCTGAGCATCTGTTGAGTTGTGTAAACATCACTATGGAATATACACAGCTTTATATGCTCCTAGATTACGCATTTTCCATTCTATAAATCTGATAGGTTGGGGATGAATCTTGCCATGTGGTTTCAGGGAGAAAAAGGCACATGTTTAGCAATGAGCTTGGATGAACCGCAGGCATTATCTTTGGTTCAGAAGATTGGAATGCTCATTTTCACTCTCTAAAAAGTACTCTTAGTACTTTAATAGACTAGCAACAATATTCTTTCTGTTTATCATTTCTTATTTAACCAAGAAGCAGGGGAATATCAATTCCCACTCAACATTTCTAAGCAGTGTTTTTAGAACAATTCCAGAAGTTCTTTGCATCCTAAAATGCCTCTGCTTATGGGACTCTTGGCAAATTAAAGCACAACATACATCAGGTATCTCATGCATGTGGCAGAGATGACAACTGTTTAGTTCATCCTGTTAGGCTGATGTGTAATGTCAGGCTGATGACAGAATAGCCCAAGCTGATGACTATATTACTGCCTGATTATCCAAGATGAGAGGAAATGAAGATTAAAGGAGAAAAAGAAAGGAAAATCTTGAACAAACATTACTTTTGGAAAAAAAAGAACTTCCATCCATTTATAATGCTTCTATTCCAGAAAGCATCTCTTTTGCTATTTGCTGGTATTCCTCTACCTTATGCTTACCAAATATCCTAGACTACATCTCCCCTAATTCCCAGTAATGTAGTTGTCCCTATAGTACAAAAGATTCAGAAGAAACCAGCTGTTATGTCTGTCTTTGGGGAAGTTAGGTTTTGTAAAATCAAACACACGTTGCTGAAACTATGCCATAGTTGCACATAGTTGGATCCTATCATATTGGAAAGTTTTATAGGCCAGAGGTCTGCATAGAAAACAAATTAGGAACCCAGGTTGAATAATTGTCACAAAACCACACACCCTACACATACATTTCAACTGTACATTTCTCTTTTTGCCACTAAAATATTCCTTGTCAATGCCTGCAGTTCTGCAAAATGTCAAGTTTTCAAATTATAAATGCAAATTGTACAAGCTGTTCCTGAGGGATAGCATAAGAACTGCTGTGTTGGTCACTGTAAGCATATCTCATCTGACATTCTGACAGCATGTCAAACCATGGATTATAAGATATAATTCAATCAATACAATACAAT
Organism: Acrochordus granulatus; assembly: GCA_032468055.1. Classification (NCBI taxonomy): domain Eukaryota; kingdom Metazoa; phylum Chordata; class Lepidosauria; order Squamata; family Acrochordidae; genus Acrochordus; species Acrochordus granulatus. The sequence goes on along the minus strand of JANHZU010001445.1, from coordinate 161,403 downwards.
CATATAATCAACCATGGTTCATAAACTACGGTGGTTGGATTCATGCAACATGCTAAGTCAAAACTGATTATAACAACCCATATTAAGTAAAACAAGCTGCTATCTTCCATGGTTAAATTAATCAAGCTGCTATCTTCCATGGTTAAATTAATCTATCTTCCATGGTTAAATTAATTGGCTAATCTGCATGCCTTTGGATGCAGAAAATCTGCAAAGTACATGCAAAAAAAATGAGGTAATTACTGATTACTGTTGGTAATTAGACATATGCCTTACTATGTGTTCAAAATGTCAGTACATATTGACAGAAATATAAAAATTTGGATTAAGTTTGTTTTTATTACAATTGTTCAGAAACAAAAATAAAAATGCATGCAATTTGATTTACCCTACACAGTAAACAGCTTAATTTAGATCATTTGATGAGAATGACAGATAGAATTACTCTGTGTGGATTCAGTTGTGTTTGCCCTCTAGCATTGCTGACAGAAAGTGTTCAAACAGCGATGGCACTAGTCTTTCTTTGACTACAACAGTGAAGTTGAAACATCCCCTGCCATCACAGGCTTTTTACCAATGCACATCAGTGTGTGGTTATGTCTTTGGCATGTTGATATTCCATATCTACAACCAGGTCACAAACTTTGCTGATTAGAATTCCATTTCAGATATAATCACTCAGGCAAACTGATAAATCCAAAACTTCTTTCAAGAGATTTCTTCACAAGAAACAATAGAAAAACACAAAAATAGCTCATTACAAATTAGTATGCGCACCTATTGTTTAAACTGAATGATGAAACCCAAGATGTACTTTTTAGATGCAGGTGCCCATTCCAATCCATAGTGGTGCCCAAATCATGAAATAATGTGCATTGCAACATCATGATACAATCTTTTCCTTTTCATGCTTGCATTCTGATACAAAATACAAAAAAGCATTTTGACATTGTAATTCACAGTTTATATCCCCCCACTTCCCCTGGACACTTATGTCTTCTGATATAACTGTTAAAGTAGGAAGCTTGTAGTAGCCCCTCTAACTGCTTAGGAATTTATTTATTTATTAAATTTGTACACCTCCAAAATCAAATAGACTCTCAGTAGCATTTATTTATTTATTACATTTATATGCCTCCAAAATCAAAATGGCTCTCAGAAGCATTTAGAAACTGCCTTGATATTGTATCACTGACAGTTTTTGCCTTCCAGGTGGGCTTGACTTTAACTCCCTTGTACTACTTGTAGCTAAATAAGGCAAGGATACCGCAAGTATCAAATTGAGTAGAAATAATAGGAAAGGGGAACATACTATTTAAGACCTTTGAACAAGATTGATGTGATTAACTATTGAACTACAGCAAAATTGCAAAACAAACATTGCAAAAATCTTTCTCAAAAAAGGCAACAGGACTTTTTTGATGAGAATGACAGATTATTATAAGTCAATTATTAAGTGTAACTAATATGAAGATGTTTCGTTCCCCACCCAGGGAGCTTTATCAATTCAAAGTGGAACATGAGAGAACGTATAACTTTCTCACATGGCAAGCTGTAAGACAATGAGACAATATGAAAGTTATAAATTCCTGCCATCTCTCACCATTCCACATTGAACTGATAAAGCTCCCTGATTGGGGATTAGTTACATTGAATAATAGAAGTCAATATTGAGAAAGTTTTTTTGCAATTTTTTTGCAATTTGGCTATAATTATGTCTTGGATGAATGAAAATATACATTTTTATTTAGTCACTAAGTTGTGTACTTTGAAACTGCATGGACTGCAGCACACCAGGCCTCCCTATCCTTCACTGCCTCCTGAAGCTTGCGTAAACCCATGCCCATTGTGCCAATGATATTATCTAACCATCTTATCCCCTATCATCCCCTTCTCCTCCTACCTTCAGTCTTTCCCAGCATCACGGTCTTTTCCAATGAGACTTCTCTTTGCATTACATGGCCAAAGTATTTGAGCTTCAGCTTCAGTATCTATGAACAGTCAGGGCTGATTTCCTTGCGGATTGACTGGTCTGCAGTCCAAGGGACCCTCAAGAGTCTTCTCCAGCACCACAATTCAAAGGCATCAATTCTTCGATGCTCAGCCTT
>JANHZU010001445.1:147143-157426 GCA_032468055.1 Acrochordus granulatus | reverse complement strand
TGCAGTCACCATCTGCAGTGATCTTGGAGCCCAAGAAGGTGAAATCTGCCACTGCTTCCATTTCTTCCCTTCTATTTACTATTGAACTACATCTCTTTTCTACTGAGCTTTCTTCAAGCTGATGTACATCAGACATTTTCTAGACTTATTTGTTTATTCATCCAATTTATATGCCACTGAACTCAAAACGGCTCTTGGCGGCTTATAATAATTTCTAGTCTCTCAGTGTTTCCTGTTACATATACACACTTCCCTGTATGTATATATACACAGAGAGAGATACAAACATAAACACCAGTCAGCTATTATCCTGTCAACTGACTGTAGCCTTTAAATGCTTATGTCACAGTGCATTAGTTAGTTTTTGAGATGCCATGTTTTATTTCCTTCTTGGCCTTTCCAGTTGATTCTTTTTCAATCAAACAACAAACTCATAAGCTGAAGCCACAACTGAGCTGCTGAAAAAAGGGAACTGCCCCTCTAATCTTCCCATGATATTTGGAAATCAAACACTTTTTTAATGTAGGTCAACCATTAAAAACAGAAAATGTTTTTCTGTAGAATGAAACCAAAAATCCGTTTAGCACCCTAAAAAAGGTACATAAAGACAGTAGCACTCCCTCCCTACAACTTGTTTTGAAAAGTTTATTGCTTCTGTTACTAGAAATAATTGTCTACGTGATCCCTTCAGTAATCATTTATAATAATTTTAATAGTTGATTATCAACATATAATGGTGTTGGCTTTTCTACTTTTCAAGGTCATTGACCAATAAGATACTAAACTGTACTCTGAGAATGGTTATAAAAGAAAGAATATATAGTTTGCATTTAATTCTTCACCTCAGCTGTAAAACTACAAGACAGATTCAGGTCTATAACCATGCTGTTTGCCCTTAGATAAACTCTGTAGACAACTTGCAAAAAAGAAAACTTTTTGAAACCCTTTCCAGAAGCAGAATTAAGAGTGGCAAATAGAACAGTCTTTAAAAACGAATACAGTTGTTGTGGCAACAACTTATATGCAATAATAAATGTGTTCAACATTTCACAAGATTCTTCCTTGCTAGAAATGAGCTTTGGATCACAGAAATATAATAGACTTACTGAAGTATTTATATTCTGTTTCGGAGGGCTATACAATACATCCTTTCAAGGTGGTTTACATCTAAAGCCGTGGATGAAATTATAGCAGCCTACTTTTAAAGCATGCAGCGCTATACTATTCCGTTTTGTAGTGGGTGGAGTCTGTTCTAAGCAATTGTATGCAGACAGCAGAAATAGAAAGACAAATAGAAATCAGAAGAAATTAAAGGCACTAGACAAGGGAAAAGGAACACAATTCCCAATTTGCATGTGTCTAATGTCACCACAAGGTTTCACTGTATATTTATCTATAAATATATTAAACTTCCGAGGGGACATCTCATATGTTTTACCTCCGGTTCAGTATGGAATCATTCACTAACACTTCATTCAATTTCATGTGTTTTACCTCTGTCATATGCTGCCCTTATCACATTCAGCAACTAATCTTTATATTTGCACAAGACATCATCTAATGCAGTATTTTTCAAACCTCAAGATAGGTGGACTTCAACTCCCAGAGTTCCCCAAATCCTGACATCTTGAATTTGCCAAAGTTAAGGAACACTGGTCTCCACGCTTTATCATACACTTTCTATAAATCAACAAATGTACATTAAGCTTTCCTTCTCATATTTATATATTTCTTGATGACTTGCAGAAGAGCAAAAATAAGATTCACAATCTCTCTGCTCAGCATTTCCCCAGTTTTGCTTTTTGTTATGTCTCATATCCAAATCATTAGTATGTATTGACCAAGTTGTTCAATATTCTGCCAAATGCACAAGCATATATAATATGTTAATCCTCCTGTAATTTGTCAGTATTACTCCCTTCCCCATTGTCTTGGGATATAACATTGGCAGTATTTCAGTTGTCGCATACAGATATTCACCCGTTAACTCCACAGGTAGACCATATTTATGTGCTCTGTTCTAAACTTCATCTCTCAGGCAAATTAATAAATTTGAAACTTACTCTCCAGGGCCTTCTTCCAAGAGACTTCCAAATAATTCTGAAGAAATATGCCACCAGAAAGAAGAGTATTTGAAACAGTATAGAAAAACAGTTTGGCTTATTTGATTATATAGTAAGGCTGTTTGGATTTGATTTCCAGAGGATGATGCCTTGGAGTATGATTGTAGGCAAGGAGTGGGGAAGTGGTTGCTTTAAAGAGTTGCAAGTAGGCTCAGCATTTCCACCCCTGCTCCAAAATATGTTGTGTATAAGCAAGGGGTCCATGATTTCTTTCATGCTGAAATAATGGTTCCTCTGAATCTAAATTACACACATTAGTTTAATTCAAATGTATATTTTGAGGAAAGTCACCAGGAGCTGCAATGGCTACTTGAATATCTGTGTTAAGAATATACCACACTGTATACCATGTTACTCTCATATCTCAGGGGCGATAGTTCTAAAGATTTCTGTATATGAAGAGGCTGAAAGGTGGAAGACCAGGTTGTTTTATATTGCATGCAGATTTTAGGTTGCATTATCTGATCTGATCCAGATGAGATAAAGTAGAACCATTCTTTATCATACTGCTTTCCCCCCTAAAAAACCAAGAAAGGCTTATCCCTGGCAAGAGCAAGAGTGTCAACAAAGCCAAGATAACTGTAATGCACATAAAATAGGAGGGTCTCTAAAATTGGTTGGTCAATACACCAACTATCCTGAATTTGGCCTCTTGCTTATGGGTGTCCCTTACTCCTAGATTCATTCTTCCCAGTCTCCTTCTTTCTCCTTTTTGAAGTCATCCTATATGGAGCTATCTCTGACAGTTTCTAAGTCTCCAATATTTATCCATTTATTGGCAATCACTCATATTGGAATTGGTAGTCCTTTCTAGTATATCATGCTATCCCCTATCATGCTAATCCAAATGTGGCTAAGATTTATTTAGATTTGGTTGAACATTTAAAGCCATGGCTCAGTACTTACAATATTGTGGAAATGTGGTCAGCTGTGGTTATTCAATAAACCATGCTTAAGCAATCCATTGCTTAACATGGTGTTTGAACTCAATTTAATCTAAAGAAGTTTCTTCAGCACTGATAGGCACTTATAAGGAAAGTTATGCTGATCTACATTACTTTTGTTTAATATCTGTGGTATGTCACAGTCTTTAATACTCCTTATTCGTAGTATGCATATTCAGATAAGAGGAGTGTTTAAAAATTCTTTTATTCTAGAATATGCTGATAGATAACTCTGGAAGTTGTAGACCCCACATGTCCAGGAGAGTTCTGGATTTGGGAAACTGAGCATTTCAAATTGATTGATGCCAGAATCCTCCAAGTTCATTTTGCATACAGCTGATTCTAAATCATACCCAGTGGAGATCCTATGATGATCTACTGATAAGGAAACTGTCAGCTTTTTCCGTGCCATCCACACCCTTTCCCACCCATTCCTAAGTTAAATGAAACAAAAATATGATTTACGCAATTAACTTTGGTCAATAGCTGTCTTTTAGGTTGTTTTGAAATGTCCTCAATATAGTTACTGTAATGTGGGCTCCCTTCCTCAAATTGGATAGATCAAAACTGCAATAGCATGTACTCTAGAGCTCTTGGATATGGGTTGCAAATAATTCAGACAATCCAGGCTGAAAAAAAATGCAGAAAATCTGTAAGTCTTGGGGTGGGGGGTATAGCAAGATGATCAGTTAAGTCTAACTCATGGCTGCCATCTGGGGGCATCTTGAGTTTGCAGCCCAGATCTGGTAATGTGCTACACTTGGAAAATCAGGTAGAACTTTAGTTTGAATTCTTTTTTGAAATATTATATGGGAAAGATATTTCCAACTGTCAAGTGAAAAGTGTCATTGGCTTATAAGCTGAATAGGTATGATGGATTTGGTGAATAGTGGCAAGAGAAGGAAACATTTATATCTGTAAAGCTGTTTTTTAGCTAAAGCAAATACCTAGATCCACTTTCCAAGAGTTCTGTTATGCTTCCATTCCAAAAGCATGTTAAACAGTGAAGATGAATAAGGAGAGAGGAGAAAACAACAATCCCAGGGCTGAGTTCTAAGAGTTCTTAAAGTTATAGTTTTTCTCATAATTACCTGGGGTAAAATCACAGAGATAGCTTTGTGAAATAACTTCCAGATTAGTGACAGCTAAGGAGGTCTAAGGTATCTAATTTCTCAGAAAAGACAATAGAATAGCTCTGCTGCTCTCCAGCTTAATGGTATAATTAGTAAGGCTATGTGAAGAATTCAGGAGACTGTTTCACAACATGAAGGTACATGCACTTTTTGAAGGCATTGCTTTAAGGTACTATAGTTTTAATGTAGTGTTACAACATATATTTGTAAGGCTTGCACAGTTCTGTCAAAATCTGCTTCTGGGTGGGTTTGCAAGTGTATGCTATCACAGCCTTGCAAACAATGCAGTTGCATTCATTTTAAGGAGTGGATTTATATGTGCTCTTCTTTGAAAAGCTTTGCAAATCATAGTGATTAGTGGGTGGTCCAGATAATGTTTAACTGTCAGCATTCATTAATTAAAATATAATGTAATTGGAAGATATACATGCTGGATGATACTACTGACAATTTGCTTATTGGGGGTTAATGAGTCCCATGAAGATGGCTTGTACAGCATCCTGGCAGACCTAAGAAAAAAGCCATCTGTAACTTATTGTTTCTTTGGCCTGATTTATTCATAGAATTCTTCCCCACCATTGCATATTCAGTCAGCTGTGGTGATTCCACACAACAAAAGAATACCATATACACATTGATAGCACACTGAATACCCTCAAGGCAAGACAATCATTTATTGTAGAACATAAAGGAAGGAGTCTGGAAGTGGAAAGTAAGTTCATTAAATGAAGTGCTTTTAAATGACATTCTTCAGCTAATAGTGGCAAAAGGATGAAGCCAATTACATATACATTGGTCTTGTATTTGTGATTACAGTCCTGTTATCACATGCCATGCAAGGCAGGGAGCTATAATGGCTTGCAATCTGAATAATAAAATCTAAAAATAATAACAGCTTTAATTTTTAATTAGCAACTAGCTACAGGCTGCAAAACTCCAAATCAGCCCTCAATATATGGCAACAGATAAACAGACCTGTTGCATGGAAGTTTGATCACTGAATTAAAGCCTGACTTCTAAAATGTGAAGTATAATATGTTCTAGAAAATATTATTAACAAGATAGTTGCAGTAGTTGATTAAATACCAATAGAACTATTTAAAATCTTACAAGATGGTGCACTTAAATTGCAACTTGTGGTTTGTAAGCAAATATGAAAAACACAGCAATGGTCAACAGACTGGATATGATGAGTTCATATGTGGGATCATTAAAAGCTTTTCTTGGGTTGATCATATTGTAATATATGGCTGTGGAAGGTTGATAATTAGAAAGTAGTCTGAACAACAACAACAAAAGATTAGCCAGTTATAACTTTCCAGGATTTGCACAATACATAAGAAATGTATGTATTAAATGTATATCCCTTTGAAAACATGGACATCTTTATAAGAGCAAACCAAATAATTCAAACTATAACTACCTTTTGTGTAAGCTACTCTGTCTCATCCTGATGTTGGTCAACATGCCAAGTGTAGTTATATGGATTTTCCAGATGCTTAACCTTTTATTACTCATTTTGCTCACTTGGCACAAGACTCCAAGAGAACCTGGCATTTACTCTAGACAAGAAAAAAAAAAGCATAGATCTACCTATTGAAATATCAGAAGTCAAAACACTTATGTATATTTGTGTTGTAATGTTTAAATTCTAAGCTTCTTCCCCCCTCTTTCCAAGGGTCTAGATACATGGGTATTCTCTTGAAGATCTTGGAAGGCAAGTTGATCAATGTTGACAAATGGATTTACTAGTTTGATTTGCTTGAATACAGTGATGCCAGTGTTTTTCAGACTTGGCCATTTTTCAGTTTGTGGACTGAACATCTTAAAGTTTTCAAGGTTGAGCTACAATGTATTTTGCCTTTCCTGTTTCACTCCATATGTCTGATATCTTATAGTCAGATCAAAGCTCCATTCATTTTGATTCAAAGGCTGCTGTAATGATTTGGTAAAAGTAAGATAGTATTTAATTTAAATCTGCCCAGAATAACATTTTTGCTTGCCATTAAATTAGTAGTGTAGAAAGCATGTACCTCCAATATACCACAGACTATCTGAATAATTTGAGCAAAACTAAGTGTTTGTCACAGAGAGAAGGTAAAACTTCACCTTTTTATCTTAGACTAATACTAAAGACTGTTAAAAAATGTGTATGATCTTTGGAACAAAAAATGTTATTCCAAATCTGATATATTTTTAAAGTTATACTGGCTAAGTATTCCAAACAGAATAAGATTTTGAGACTATTTCTATGAAATGGTCAAACCTCTAAATTTTCTGAATCTAAATTTCATATGAAGAGGTGGATTTAAACTTTACTGACTTCCAACTATACTTTTTTGCTTATTTTAGATATCTGTTGTTTCATGGTATTCTTCACCACAAAATGGCTTTTATGGCCACTAGTTATTATTTCCATCTGTTAATACTTGGCAGAGACTTTGTTCCTGGTTTAGTTATAAATTGCTTGTATTTTTTTGCATTAAACACCATAAAGCATGTACAGTAAACCCTCGGTTTACGAACTTAATCCGTTCCACAAAGCTGTTTGTAAACCGAGTTGTTCATTAGTTGAAACAGTTTTTCCCATAGGAAACAATGTAAAGTAGATTAATCAAATCCAGACCCCCAGAAAACCATCTATGTAAAGTTATGTAAGTACATTCCTATTACTAAAGTAATACTACAGCAACACAGTTAAACCTTTTAAAGGACAAAATAAATGAAATTAATGTAAATGCAACTAAATAAACTGAAAGAAATGAAAATTTTACAATTATGTGCAGAGCTGGGTGGAGGAGAGGAGGGATGGAGGGAAGCTACTGTTTGGAAGGCGAGTCACCTTCCATAAGAACCTCCTTTTTTAGCCTCTTTCCGTTTCAGTATACAGAAAATTGTTTGCCATCCCATAATCTGAGGCCAGATCAGACACACAAACACCTTTCTCATGTTTTGCAATAATTTCCTTTATAAGCTCTACAGTGATTTGCTGTTTCCCTTTCCTTTTGGTATACTACTACTTGCAATAGCTTTTTTGGGGCTCATGGTGGTTAAGTCAAACAAAAAGAAATACCCACAGAAGGAGAAGCTTACTCACAGCTCACTGCTCATAAGTGTTCACTATTCATATGCAATGTCAGCATTCGTGGGCATCATATGGCATGCAATGTGTGGGCATCACATGGCATGTGACATCAGCATTCATAAACTGGGTAAATGTTCGTAAGCCAAGACCAACTTTTCTGGATAAAAATGTTTGTAACCTGAATTGTTTGTAAGTAGAAGCTGAGTGTTTACTGTATAGATGATTTAGAAAAAGGTTTCAAATTTGATTCTAAGTTTTACGAGAATCAGACCTTTCAGACAATCTGAAAAATTGCTTGCGTACTTTTCTATCTGGGCAAAAAAGTGGTAGTAACACTTTATGTCAGCTTGTTGTTGATCAGATTTAATGTTTTGCCAAAAGAATTTTGATTGTATAAAAACTGCTAAATGGCAATGTGTTCAATCTTTTGATTTTATAATTTGGCCCTGGTCAATATAACAGCGGAAAAAGTTTTGGAATTTCCAAAATCTAGTTAATTTTTATCCACAACTGAAAGTAATGTGTAGAAACATTTTCATTCAGCATTTTAAATCAGATGTAATAAAGTTTTTCTGCAGGGATGCCTTTGTGTGCATATTTCTGCAACCAACTTGAAAAAAATCAATTGAAATATCCTATTTTAACAAAAGAGGAGGTGCAGTGGCCTAGCGGTTAAGACGCTGGGCTTGTTGGCTGGAAGGTTGGTGGCCTGAGTTTGAGACACAGACGCTGCATAACGGGGTGAGCTCCGGTTATCTACCCCAGCTCTACCAACCTTAAAAACATGCAAAATGCAAGTACAGTTGATAAATTGGTACCGCCTAATCTGGCGGGAATGATAACAGCCTTCCATGTGCCTCGGTGCACACTCATGTTAGCCATGTGATGATGGCTAACATGATAACACTGGTTCTTTGGCTGTGAAACGGAGATGTGCATCACCCCCTAGAGTTGGACATGACTGAAAGGGGAAATCCTTACTTTTATCTTTTTTTTTTATTTTGACTAAACAGTAAGAGTTTTAAAGTTTATCATATTAATATCCTGTGTTTTCAAAAACTGATTAATTCAATGAAATATTCTTTAATATGATATTGGAAACCCCAGAAGATGGACAGTAAGGGTTGGGCTGGGCTTCAAACTCTATGTTGGAAGGATAATATTTCACAGAGGACACTGACTCATACGTTTGGACTTGTTCCGTGCTGGACCATTTTTGGCTTAATATTCATAAAGTTTTTAACAAAGCGTTGAGAAAAGAAAAACAGGTTTAAGATGCAAATTGGATGTTAAATTAGACCCTGAACATTTGGAAGCTGTTTGAGTATGAAGAACTTTAAATTTATCATGCCTGAGCTGCAGCTAAGAAGATTGTTTTACCCTACAGAAAAAATTTATTGTAACCAATTAAAAACCCTGATTGAAAACATTTCTTCATACGAGTTTGCCTTTTACCAGTGCTGAGAAAAGTTCAATCATTATTCCTTATTATTACATGTAATCCAGACTTAATTTATTAACATTGGATCATTTGTTATATATGTATGAGTTTCCTTCCTTCCTTCCTTCCTTCCTTCCTTCCTTCCTTCCTTCCTTCCTTCCTGCCTTCCTGCCTTCCTGCCTTCCTGCCTTCCTGCCTTCCTTGTTCTTTTCTTCCATTTCATTTCCATTTCTAACATTGTCCTACCAGGTATAAAACCTTATTGGAGGTTCAGCCAGCATCCTAACCCAGTTTCTGCTCTGTGAACCCTTTTCTTTCTTTTTGTTCTGTTTTTACCATTTTATCAATGTTTCTCTACCTTGACAACTTTCAGATGTGTGGCCTCTCTGGAAGGGGAATTATTGAAGTTGAAGTCCACACATCTGAAAGTTGTCAGGGTGGAGAAACACTGGACTAGATTATGAATGCTGGATCATTTCCCTAATTCAGTGCATACATTATTCCTCCCACTGATGCTTAGACTTTCTATATGTAGGATTGTTTTCTTGAATTAAATGTTATTACCTTTGAAACATTTCTTTTTCTATTAATTTGCACACAGTTGCATACATTGAATGTAGATCTTTCCTCTTGTATTCTAACCAATATTTATATACAATGGTACCTCACAAGACAAGTAACTCACAAGACGTGAAACTTGCAGGACGAGGAAAAAATTTAATCAAATTTATTCCACTAGACGAGCCGCGACTCATAAGATAAGAAAACTTCATGCCATACCTTGCACGTCATCAGTAAGCAAGCTCTTTATTTCCCGTTCAGGCAGCAACTCTGCGCGAGAGTTCTGCCAATGCGGCAAGTGCGCATGCGTGTTTTACCGACTCTATCTCGTGCTTTACTCCATTGTTGCACAGACAGCAGTCCCACGTGAGAGTTCTGCCAATGCAGCAAACACACGTACATGTTCTGCTGACTCTGCCACACGCAGTTTACTCCATTCCCATATGGGTGACAGCGCACATGTGTGTTCTGCCTATGCTGCCACATGGTGGCAGGTTGATGTTCCTGATCACAATAAACACCGCACGATGAGCTCACATGGGAAATCTCACAACAAAGCTCTCCTCTCTCACTGCGTAAACAGCGTAAATTAAGTGAAAGGCATACAAGAGATGGAACTCCAGAGACTTCAGACTCCTGATTCAATCTCCAGGAAGTCCCCTCCCCCTCCTCTCCTCTCCTCTCTCTTGCGCTGGGATATTCTCAAAGCGCATGTGCACACACGCATACACAATAAAACAGAAATTGTCCTTGTCCTTGCCCCAAATAAAGCAGAAATCCCCCCTCATCACTTCTCGTCTCATAGTACAGAGGCAAGAAGCACTTCTAAACCACCCACAATGCTCGGAAAAGCTGAGGGAAAAAAGGCCCTTTTAAAATGACGGCAGCGGATCCTCTGAGCCAGCAAGAAGCAGCCGAAGCCAGAAGCTGCCTCAAAGCAGATCCATAAGTGCTGGTTAGTTTGCTCTATTTCTGCTTTATATCGTGTGTTAATCA
>JANHZU010001445.1:53348-68244 GCA_032468055.1 Acrochordus granulatus | reverse complement strand
ACTCCTTTTCCAATTTGGAACCAATCTGTTGTTCCATGTCCAGTTCTAACTGTTGCTTCTTGACCAGCATACAAGTTATAAAAAGTATACATGCAAAGATAATATCATATTTTAAAAATATATTCAGGCAGCGATTGGATACTAATGCTATCAAAACCTTTTAATAGATTGTGATAAGCTCACACTAGCTCACGATGTTTAGAAGCTTCATGACCCGTCTGATCACCATTGGAAGAATTCCATGTGAGCAATAACTTAAAACAACAATAAATATAATTTTAAAAAACTGGCAGAAATCTTTTGATATCATCATTTATACTCAAGTTCTTGCAAGAGTTTGAGCAAAAAATGTTAAAACATAACCAGATTTAAATGTTAAAATCACCAGAATGCTTTTGTGCAAGGTTTATCAATGTCACCATTTCTATGTCCATTTTTTTAAAGGCACTGTTCTATTGTGGCATCTGCATCAGAGATTCTGCATTACTCTTTTAGTAATGGTCCATGGACCACACTTTGGGAAACATTTTTCTGTATAATTTATTTAAAAAATATCCACCAAAGGTTTTTTTGAAAACATTATCTCCATAAAAATCTTCATATAAATAAAAAAACTTGTCCTGCATGCACACACAACACTTCCTGAGAGACTACAGGCAAAGTGAAGATAGGCTCACTGTCCTGCTCATGCAGATAGAAATAGCCTGATTCAGCTTTGGAAGCAGCCACAATTCACATTGCAAATTATTAAACCTTCCTTCTTGTTTATGTGTTCTGCAAAGCACACTTTGCACAGTCCTAATATATGCAATCAACATATTGACTGGCTACCTTTATTTCACTTATTTGCTAGTTTGCCTACCTACATGGCAGGATGCATAGGGAAATAATACAGACTGGAAGAAGTTTCAGATATTCAAATGAGAACTATAAATTAAATTGAGCCAGATTATGTTTTGCTCTTGGCCTTGCCTTCTTTTTGAAGTGCAGCCCTCAGATTGTTGCTCAAAGGCCACTAGCCGTTTTTGGCCAGAAAATTGTTGGAAATTCTCTTGAATCAAAACAGTTGCTCATACCTGCTTCACTTTACCAATAATCATCTCTGAGAACAATAGTGGCCATAACAACAGCTGAATGAATTTTAGGAGAAGAATCGTTGATATTCAAAGATATAAATTGAAATTGGTATAAGATATGGACCATGTGGTCTCTCCAAGATGGGCTATCCAGGCACAGCTTTCTGAAAAGATGCACTGCAATCTCATGGTTTTTCAAGTCCCATATTTCTCCAAGGAAGAAAATTTTATGTTGGCACAATAGCATTCAGCACTCTGCATGAGCAGAATATTAGGAAGAATAACATATCATATTGCACATTAGAATGGGTAGTTTCAAATATCAGATGCTAAAAGAAATAATAACAAAACACAGAATTCATTCTGAGGAAGCACTGACTTTTCAGAAGCTGTCGCGGCTGATTCTCTCATGTTTAGATCTAACTAGACATTCATCAGTACAGAAAATGTCTACTGGGTATTCCTAGAAAATGGATTATTCCTTAAGCAAATTTATGAGATATTTTATAAATCAACTCAAGCTATTTTTGATTGCCTTCATAATGACCAGAAAACCTTTTAGTATTAATGTATTAAAATATTTTTAATATTAATGTATTATTCAGTGAAAAATGGAAAGAGTCAGTAAATTTTTAGATGAATCAAGTTCATTTTACATTAGTGAGAAGAGGATTGCATACATGGATTCAGAGTCAATAGAATAACCCATACTTGAAATGAAGCTATATGATGTCTAAGTCCTTCATTTCAGTGCTAGCGCTTGTCAAAAAGCTTTTCCATTTGTAATCTGTAAAATATAGAAATCTGTTATGATTGTTTTAAATTTAGATCTTTCATTCTCATTCTATTAATTTGCAAGGTCAGCCATTCCCAGCCTACTAGTCTCTTGATGTGTTGGGCTTCAATTCCTATGTTGGTTGGGGTTTGCAGATACTTAAATTTTATACATTTGGAAAACTCATTGTTGGGATAATAATTATCATTAGGTGATTTTAAATGCATTACTATGCATTTAAATAGTGGATTTTATTCAAGTACAGTTAATCAGCCAGTCAGATTTTTAGGGCAGATTCAGAGAGAAGATAACAAACTACACATGTCAGTCCCTCTTCTGCAGACAGGTACTTAATTGCCCTTTTGGAAATGGAACTTTTCCCCTCAAAAGCTTGAGAAGAAAATTGTCCAAGCTCATAGACTATTCCACAAACTGGAGCAGCTGTTTTGCTACCAAGTGAAGACATGCATCAAGAGTCTTCTTCACCAACTTCTGGTTCTCACTCATCTGCCATATCAGTTGGAGACCAATAGTATATTCAGTTTTACCAGTAGCTCCTTTTTAGGAATTCATAGATGTAGGACAAACAGTTCAGACCCTCCAAAATAGAAGAAATTAAAATAGTTGAGATACTAATGCATAGTATGATTCAGACCAGTAAAATGCAGATGTTATGGGGAGATGATTGTATTGCCATATTTTCCTAATTAAATTTATTCTCTCATTTTTAGAGGTTTCAAAGCTTTGAGAGGTTTGGATATGATTTTACTTGAGAAACTTAAATCCCTTGCCTAATGTCATAATCCTAAACGAATCTGTGGCTCTAGTACAACTGTTTTTAATAAGTCACATCACATTTGGCCCTCAGAATCTCTTGGCAAATCACAGTAAAGACTTAGCTTTGTTCATTTATTATTCTGAATGTGTGAAGCATAAAATCAAGGACACATACAATATGTCCCTTTCTGTTTCTCTTCCTACATCATTATGTGTAATATTCCCATCCCTTGACTTCTCCACCTGTATCATGTTCACCTGAAAGAGAGGTCTACTGACACCAGAGTACCAACTGATGGAGAATTCTGCTCATGTCCAAATAAATGGAATTAGATTCTGTTCCCTCATTTGAGCCACCTTGCAACTGGAGTAACAATATGAACAGGGTTTAGGAAGAACATAGAACAAGCTTTCTATAATGTCAAGAATTACAGCAGATGTCGCATCTGATGAGATGTCTCATCTGATGAATTACTGAAGAGTAGATAGCAAACATCTCAGTAAAGTACCTTGCTGACTGAATTGACTTTTTCTACCCTAGAAAGACCTTCATGAATCTGTATGACTGCAGAGCCCCCCATTACTATTACTGCAGACAGATTTCCCAAACTGCTGTTTAGAACAGCTCTTTATTGTACTTAAGGCATGATGCTTTCCGGAATCAATAGATAATCAATCTAATAGAGAGAGATTTGTGGGACAGCAGCCAGAGTGGAGGAAGTACTGCTCCCATTGGTGAAAGGATGCAGAATGGAAGCAGCAGGGGAGCAATAGATCCTCTGCTCATCTCAGGCAGGTCTTCTTGGGTTCATGTATGTAAATTGAGTTCATGAAATTACACATTAATATGCAATTCTTAGCAGCTTAAATGTATTAAAATATGCATTTAGATACATATTCTGAGAGCAAATTCACATTTAAATTTGCATTTTTGGCAATTTAAAATCTTGCTTCCATGCATTCTGTAATGTATCACATCTGTTTCTGTATCTTCTGCTTTTCAATTATGATCACACATCACCACAGTTTTATTTATTTATTTATTTATTAAATTTATGTGCCGCCGAAATTTGAAGACTTAACGCTTGGTTTTTTTCACTTGGGTCATTGTATCGCTTACTTTGTTCTCTCTCATTTCTGGTTTGTTCCTTGCCCTTTTCTGGGAAGGTTTGTGATTGGTATAAAGGATTTTTGCCTAGATATTTCCCCTCACCCTTCAGTTAATGGTTTCCAGCTCTTTGATTTTATGCAAAGAAGTTCTGAGTTTACCTGGAGCATCCCTGCTTCCTCAACCAGCCACCAGCAGAAACAATAGTTATTCTGTTAGTTTGGATTACATCAACACATTAATGTGTATTTCCATTGCCTGCTCTCTGATATTCATTTAGTTAAT
The DNA here is from genome assembly GCA_032468055.1 of Acrochordus granulatus. NCBI lineage: Eukaryota > Metazoa > Chordata > Lepidosauria > Squamata > Acrochordidae > Acrochordus > Acrochordus granulatus. The sequence continues at coordinate 64,223 of JANHZU010001445.1, read as the reverse complement.
AAATGCTCTTCTGAGAACTGTGTTGACATTAGCCATGATGCTGGTGAAACAACTAAGATGCTCTCCTGCGATAAAAGGTTATATAAATGGAAGACGTTGCTGGGAGTGTAAAACAGAAAGAGCAGTGTTGACTCCAGTTCAAAACACTGGAGAGACATCAAATATTTGCATGGGGCAAAACCTTTGCTTTCCGCATAATGAAGAAGACTGTGGAAAAGGAAAAGAACTTACCATGTGAAAAGAAAAAAGCAGACGGATAATACCGAAGGTCTAACGATTACTTTTTAGTATATCTAGAAAGGCTTGCTCATTGAAATCCTGGAGAACCACTGCTGGTCAGTGGACCTCATGTAGAATTATATTGACCAAAAGCCATGTTCTGTGCAAGGCAGATTTCTGTGTGCCTATTTATCAGGGAGGGGGGATGAATATTGTGTTATTTATGCAACAGCCTTGCCTAAATTGATGCTGCCTTATTTGTGCTGGGATTACAACCCCCAGGATGGTCTATGCTAATTTAGAGAAGACTAGACACTGCAAAGTTGGGAAAATTGCTGTACCTTAATGGTATTACATTGCTTTTTATCATAAATATCTAAAATCTTATGCATAAATGTATGGAAGTAATAAATGAATGTGTTACACAATTATATTATCTGTGAAGTTGGTGTTATTTCTCTCAGTTATATGTGCATGAAGTAGAAAACATGTCTTAAATGCTGCAACATTTATGAAGGAGTTTTAGAATTTCTACAGATGCTTGTTGGCAAGTATATCAAATATAAATGTTATGAATAAATTTGAACTGGAACTTAGATTAAAACTCTTACTGTCCAACATCTAATGCTTTCATTCTATACTTTGATTGATATGAATCTTCAGTGAAGAGAGCCATGAAACAAGTGCACATCAAGATGCAATTGTCCACATTTAGTCATTCAGAAGGCTATTAGTTTGGTCATTATGAATAAGCTTTGGGTTCATACACTGCTTCACCTACTCATGAATTTGACTGTCAGATTAATTACTGCTCAATTATACAGTAAACAAAAGAAACCCTGGATTCAGTTCCATCTATTTTATTCTACTTTTTGCACTGAGGGTTTTTAAAGTATATTAAATCTATATCCATAAACATTTTTTGTCTGTCGAGGCTATTTCAACTTAAAAATATATTACTAAAATCCTGTCTACATTCTGCAATTATGGCAGTTTCGAGAAATATTTCCCAATCCAAGAAAAATTTCCCTTGTAAATTGTAAAACATCTGTATTAGCTGGAGATAGATCTGTATTTGGATCCACAACTGATTACAGCATTGCTTGAAGACATGCATTTCTCTTCAAGAAGTGTGAAATAAGGCCAGAGATTTCACCTGCATTTCTATACACCTTGGAAAGCACAGCTATCCAAAGGATATTTTGAGCCACTCTATATTGCTGTTGTACTTGCAATGATATCTGGACTCAATCATTGTTCTTCTATAGTAGTTAGTAATGGAACCATCTAAGAATTGTTATTAGTTCATGCTTGAACATCTTGCAATAATTTAGTCTGAAATATCTAAATTAGACCAGTTTTTTTTTAAGGAACAGTAGACCTGGCCAGGAACATCCCTAATGACTAATAAAGATTTTTTTATGACAGTAGTGTCTTATCCTGTTATTTCATTTTTATTTGTTCTATTTTATAAAATGATGTATGGTTTTGAGACAGCAGCTCTTCCTGAGCTGGACATATTTGACAGTAGATTTCTTTCATCTGTGTGGCACAAAGGAAAAGAAATGAAGATTGCTCTCTTTTTTCATAATTTCCAGCAGAAACAGTTTACTAATAGTAGAACTGTTGATAACTAATACTATTTGGATTTTCGGACAGCTTATTTTGTGACTGTATTATTTTGTAGCACTTTTTGATCTAGGCCTTTTTTTCAAAATTAATTGAAATGTGGGATGTATGGAAACACTTTCATCGGCCTTTGTACATTTTATTTTAATATGTTCCATTATGTCTTTGCCTCTGCCTTTCTTGCTAGAAATTAGAGGCTGCCTTGGACTCATGTTCCATCTGTTCTGGCTAATGGATATAAAACAAACACCATCTCTCCTCACCTCTGAAAATGCATTCTCCAATAACAGAACCATCTCATTTGTTGTTGGAAATGTATTACAATAGTTTGTTGTTTTATTAAAATACTTTGTGCTTAGTGTCAGGACTGCCATCAGGCAGGATTCTGGCAGTGTGCTCTGTTCATAGCTTTTTGATCCTCCTATTTGATATATATGTATGCATATATTTCTCTTCTGGTCAAGTAGATGAATCATTATAGGACATTTAATCCCCTATAAGGAAGCTAATGTACAAAGGAATGAGAACTGTCCCTACTTTTAGCTAGAGCAAACAAGTCACACAAGATGTCAGATGCAGGAGGATTATAGTGGCATTGCCCAGCTTTGTAGAGTATGCAATTTGCCCTTGGCTTTTCAAACAAAAATGCCATGTGAACTATTGTGAAGGACACATTTCCATTACCAGTGCTGAAGTAAGTTTGAGTTGCTGTTCAATTGCTTCCATACCTGGAATGGATACCATTTTGTAATTTAGCTTCAAGCAGCAACAAGACTTGAGCTGGTTCTGGAAAAAAAAATAACACCCAGCTGCCAGCATTGTTCAAGAGCTTCACTGGTGAGGAACAGTACTAGAAAGAAATTTTAGCTAGCCCCTCATCCTAATGTTAGAATGTGATGAGAATCTCAAGGTAGCTAATAATCTACTGGTTTTCTTGTTTTCATGGTAATCTGCCATATCTGTTGGTGCTGATGGTGCAGATATTCTCAGGCTTAGGATGGGTTTCCCAACCAGTTCAGGCATTAAGTCCTGCTTTACTGGAAATACCATAATAAATAATTTAGATAGCTTTTGCCTAAGCAACAGTGCTTTTTCCTTAAAAAAAAAGCTTAATAATATATTGAAAAATAATAACAAAGACTACCATGATTTTTTTTTTAAAAATCAAAACTAATTGTAAATCAGAGGGCAGATTTGCTCAGCTGGCTATGGATGATGGAAATTGTAATTTTAAAACATCTGGAGGATACAAGATTCAGGCAGCTGGCATAGAGTGAAGAATGATGTGTATTTGTGTGGCTAAGTTTGCGCAAGATATTAGAAGCCATTAAAATGGGATTAGGAAGCTTATGTTTCAGCCTGTTATGTTGCTTTAATATATTGGGTGAGGCAGCATTCACATTACATTATAGTTTATTCTTTGAAGCATTTGCGTTTTATTATCCTGAGCTTAGGATTTATCACGTAAGCCCAGTCAAGATTTATTTATATCACACCTTTACTATTTTTATAAATGACTCAAGGCAGCAAACATGTGATGTTACTTTTGATGCCAGCCCAGCTGTTACATGCAGGAGCTCAGTCTGAATCCCTAACGTCTTGGAGGGTAGGACCACCCTTTGCTATATAACAGGTATGCCGAACTTGTATCAGCTTTGTGTTTTGCACAGCATATCAAGGAATACATTCCCAAAATGGGCATGTCAAGTTCCAGGTGACTCATAAGGCTGATGGCCAAAATTTGGATTCTCCCGGCTCTGAGTATTCTCAGGGTACTAAAGAGATGCTGCTGAGCTGCACATTTTGCACCTCATGCCTGTAGTTTCCTCTCTCATTTTTCAGACTATTTTCAACTGTAACCTTTTATTACTAATTAGTTCTGAAGAAGAGACAGCTTGGAACAAACAAAGGTTACTAGTTTCATAGGCCAGATGGGAAATGTTCAGAAACCAGATTTAGCCCACGCGAGCTACCATATGCCAGTATCACGTAGAGCATTTCTTCAAGAAAACAGTATCAGTTACAGCATTTGTAAGGGTTCTATGAATGCGTGTACTTTGATTTGCTTTTTTAAGTAGTATGATTGTATCTGAAGGACAAACATTTAAACGACAGTATTTAATGTATTATTTTTCAACAGCTGTTTACAATTGAAAAATAAGCAACCATAATATGAAAAAGCCCCAAAGTAAATCAAAATAGGATAACAGTAATATACAAATGATAATAGTTCTTTGTCAAATGCCTAGTAATTTTTATAAATTACCTTGTAGATAATACTTAATGCCAAATTGTCTTATTTCGGGGAACCATATCCTATAACCTCCCCGGGTACCTAACCTCTGAACGTTAGGATACTTTGAGACACTTCCCAACTCATACAAGAGAAGATATCTTTTCAGATTCCATGGCTGTTTTGACTGGCACATATTTCAAAAATTAATGGGTACTTCAGCACCCAGATGTAGACATTTCCAACTCTTGTTCCTTTTGCATTCCCATTATAAAACATTTGGATGATTAGATTTCCATTTTCTTATGAACAATATTATTTGAGTATCATTTAAGGATGTACTTATAAGCCTTTCTGTGTGCAGTAAGAGTTATTTCCAGTTGAAAGATTTTTAGTATCCATAATGGATACTATTTGGACCATTGGGGCCATGCATGTGTACTCTATCTTCACTATCACCTCTCGATAAGCCCTTGCTTAAAGCACCTTCCCTAATCTGGTGTTCTCCTTATGTAGAAAATGCAATTCCTAGATTTTGTAGCTGGTATGTAAATCCATTTCAACACAAAGAGATGAAAAGAGGAGCTAATATATGCAGGTACTTTCTAAATCTGTGCACCTTCTGCAACAGGATGGTACAGAATTGTTAATGTGGACCAATGCTGGAAGTCTTTGTCTCCACTACATTAATTGGTTTATTTTGAATTGTTGTACCTTGCCTTTCTTCCATTATGGAATTCATAGTAGCATCCTTTAGCAATCTCCATCCAAACACCAAAGGCTTATACGGCTTTAGCACAATGGCTGCAACATGCATCCTGGCAATTAGAAATATATCACTCGTACATTAGGAATACATGATGCCAGTAAAATTTGAAATCACTTAACTGCTGTTAAAGCAAGCCTTTATGTTTGCATAATTTGCGAACTTCATTTGTGGCTCTTTTCCACTGCCATTTCAATGTGAGTGAAAAATAAGTCTGGGAATTTCATGTTAATTTCATAATTCACATAATTTCACATGATTCTGGAAAGTAAAGGCTATCATCTTGCTTATTGATGGTGCATTTCAGAAAAATAATTGTTCTTCTTCTCTCACACTTGATTAAGTATGTTGGATGATATAGCCAATATGTAATATGATGAGCTCAACTATGGGAACTCCTACCTCCCCTACACATATTTCCTATAAAAAAGAAAGAAAGAAATAGACAGCTGAAAGAATTTTACCATGAAAAATAAGCTGAGCAGTAATGAAATCAATAGGAGAGACATTTCTTTTTTGCAGCTGTTAAGTGAAGTGATTCAGCAAATAGAAATGGTAAAAGCATTGTGTTTTTTCATGAACTAAAACCAAAATGAACAGTTTTGTCCAAAGAGTCATGTGATAAGAAAGCAAGCTCACTTTCCAGGATAGGCGATCTCCCATCTGGAACCAACTCTCGAATAATCTGGCCATCATCCTCATTTTTGTCAAGCCATCTGGTTAGTAAATAAAATATAAGTTATCTGCCATTACTGATCAAATATCAGAAACTTATTATAATGCTGGGAGAAACAGCGTATAATGAAAGAAAAGCAGTGTGTTTAGAAAGGTATTTTTATCAAAATCTAGAATAAACAATTATAGATTTTTGGCATCCTTGTAAAGGAAGTATCACATGTTACAAAATTCAGACATACAGTCTTTGAATTCCATTTTCTAATTTTCTCTACTACTGGTTGCCGATTTATTAAAAACAAGGGAGGAAAATCTTTGATTTGGAGCCAGTTAATACCTCAATGATTGGGGCTCATTAAAAAGTCTAACATTTCTGCAGTGGAAAGTTGAGAACTAGCTTAAATGTTCTAAAATACGCTTAATACCATTTTATCTAACTTCTACCACCTTGTATTTCAGAAACTCTTCCTTAGTACACGAAGTTAATTATGTATCGAGTTTAAAACCTGACGCTATTTCCTCCACACATCCAAACTGTTGCATTTCTAGATTTTATAAAGAAGAAATCAAGGGGTGAAGTTCTTCACATCAAGTTCTTAAGAGAGGAACTTCATAGACAACAGCTTAGATAATCATATCCTTTTCATTTGTATGATCATATCATTTTCTTTGTATGAGAATGGAAATTAGGAATCATTGTCTACTACTGATATTGATAGATGGATGAACTATAGCTCTTCTATAGTCCATCCTTCAATCCTGTGATTTCAACCCAGATTCTGCTTAGCTTTTTTCAAGATCAGCTAAAGAATCAGTCTCAATGAAGGATTTTACTGTTACCTTAATGCAGAATTGCAAATATAAGCTTACTATAACATTTGAGGCAGGAGATTAAAAGTGGGTCACAAGCCAAAGAGAAGCAGGTACTCTTTAAATCTTGAGTGCACTACTTAAAAGAAGTAAGAAAGCTATTGTGTCTGCTCTAGATAAACAATAATTGTTAGTAATTTATTCTGATGAATAGCTTTGAATTTAGCATTTGAGTGCAGATAACATTTTGCTGGATGGTGTCAGTCATTTTAATTGATTTTAGAAGTGTTTTTAAAATTGACATTTTTGTTTATATAAGAGGGTCTTATAAAAGGCTTCCAAAGGTGTTGTTTTGTTTTGTTTTCTTAGGAAACACTGATCTATTTGAAGGAGGAACTACTACATTGAACTAGATAAATTGATACTCAGCTTATACAGGTGTCCTTGGTCATCTACAAAATTTTGGAAACATAAAAGTTGTTTGTTTTTGTATCTCAACTTATTTTACAGTTAATGACCTACCCACAACATGAAACTAAGACATAGGATATATTTCAAAATATCTGAACAATATATTCAGTTTACTACAATTCAAAAGAGCCCTAAAATTTAAGGGGTGTCTTGCATTGAACCTTTTGGTTTATGTACAGATATTCCAGTGCAATGGTATCTTTCTATACTTGTACAGTGGAACCTCAGATTGCGAGCATAATTTGTTCTGGAAGAATGCTCTTAATCCAAATTGCTCTTAAACCAAAGTGAGGTTTCCCATAGGAAATAATGTAAAATCAGATGATCCGTTCCATGCCCCCCAAAATATTCATACGAAAATCATTTTCAATGGAATTTTATGAAATAAAATACAGTATCTGAAACAAGTAACAATGATTAACACACAATATCAAGTAGAATAGAACAAATTAACCAACATTTTGAGTTCAAAAAGAGTCCTGGCTGGCATGAGGCAGATGAGAGGTTGGTGAGGAGCAGGAGGGTTATTGCTTGGAAGGAGAATCCGCAACCTGAATCTCGAGAGTTCTTTCTCTTGGATGCCTTCTGCTAACAGTACCGGTTTCACTCAATTTACGCTTTTTGGATTCAGTGTCCTCTTTTGACTCAATGGAATGTCTTTCCTTTCGGTTGAGTTTAACAAGGAACCTATCCAATGACACTTGCTTTTGCCTCCGCTTGAGAATTTTGCGGAAATGTGACATTGCATTGTCATTAAACAGATTCGTTGTTCACACTGCTACAGCCTTCTTCAGGTGGTGCTTTTCTACAACATTTTCCATGATTTCCAACATTTTGCACACTTCCCTAATCTCATTTGAAGTGAGGGATACCTCCAACTGTTCTTCCTCCTCAGATGAGATCTCCTCCACAACCTCTTGCCGTTGCTCAAGATGCTGATCCATCAGTTCATCTGGAGTCAGCTCCTGGCTATGCTCCTCTACCAGCTCTTCCATGTCGTTTGCCTCCATCTCCAGTCCCATGCTCTTTCCCAAAGACATGATTTCATAGACAACTGGTTCCTTTTCAAGAGCAACCCCTTAAAGTCATGTTCAAGAATGCAGTCAGGCCACAGTTTTCTCCAAGCAGAATTAAGGGTTCTCTTGATGAACCCCTCCCAGGCTTTATCAATGATCTTGAGGCAGCCTACGATAGTGAAATGATCCTTCCAAAACTCTTGGAGGGTAAAGGTAGTTCCTCCGGTCACCTCGAAGCATTGTTGAAATAGGGCTTTTGTGTAGAGCTTTTTAAAGTTCAAGATGATCTGCTGATCCATGGGCTGGAGTAGTGGTGATGGGAGGAAGGAACTTAACCTTGATAAACTTGAACTCCTCCAATAAGTCATCTTCAAATGGAGGATGGGCAGGAGCGTTGTCCATAACCAGCAAGACTTTGAGTGGCAGATTCCTTTCCAGGAGATATTGCCTCACTGTAGGATCGAAGACTGTGTTGATCCATTCGATGAACAAGATATGCGTGATCCAGGCCTTGCTGTTGGACCTCCACATCACAGTTAACTGGGCTCTTCTGCACCTTACATTTCTTGAAGGTGCATGGGTTCTCGGAATGATACACCAGCAGGGACTTTATTTTCAAATCCCTGCTGGCATTGGCACAGAACAAGAGGATGAGACGGTCTTTCATGGATTGTGACTGGGGATTGCAGTCTCTTCTGCTGTAATGTAGGTCCTCTTCAGGATCTTTTTCCAGAAGAGACCCGTCTCATCTCAGTTAAAAACTTCTCTTGGCCGGTAACCCTTGGAAGTCACAGAATTTCTGAACTCTGCAGCGAACGCCTCCACTGCCTTAGCGTCTGAGCTCACTGCCTCTCCGTGCCTCAGAACACTATGGATGCCACTTCTCCTCTTAAAATTATCAAACCATCCCCAACTCGCCTTGAAATCTGCTATTTCTTCTGTTGACGTACCTGGTGGCTTCGCTGTAAGATCTGCATACAATGTCCTTGCCTTCTCACAAATAATGTTCTCGGTCACAGTATCACCTGCTAATTGCTTCTCACTGAGCCGCACGAGAAGCAATTTTTTTATGTCTTCTAGAGAACATGTGGGCGTTGCTTTGTTATTCTTGTGACTTCTTTTGCTGGATCTAGCCCCTTTAACTCTTCTTTCTTTTTCAAGACGATGCAAATTGTCGATGACGATTTGCTATACATTCTTGCAAGGTCAGCCACTTGCACACCTTGGTTGTGCCTCTCGATGATTTCCTTCTTAAGGTCTACAGTAATCATCTCCTTCTTCTTATCGCCTTTTTTGCACTTCTTCATGGGGTTTCCTGCACACACATGTGCACACAGTGCAGCACATGGATAGTAATGGAATAAAGTGCACATGGCAGTGTCAACAGAACTCTCACGCAGATGCTGCCTGAATGAGAAATACAGAGCATGCTGACTGAGGACGCGTAGGTTATTGCACGATGCTCGTCTTGCAAGTTTTCACTCATTAACCAAATTAAATTTTATTAAAAAATTTTGCTCATGAACCGAGGTGCTTGCAATCCAAGGTTCCACTGTATATACAAATGATGAACACGTAATTGCTGAACTTGATGAAATTTGAAATGAAAGAAGAACAGGTTAAAAAGTGTATGATAAAGTCGGTTAAGAATTTTGGTTATAATATAAGCATGGATCAGAAGGAAAATATATCAAAGGGGTTGAAATTTACATTATGTTATACATTAAAAGAAAATTTTTATTTTATAATAATATTGTACCACTGGTACATGACTCCAGAGCAATTATCTACAATGAGTAAAGGCATTCCAAAGTATGTTGGAAATGTAAACAACATAAAGGGTTATTCTATCATACTTGGTAGATATGTAAAAAAACTAACAAATATGGATTCAAATACACAGATTGATACAGAGGATTTTACAGACTCAATTGATTCTCAATTGAGGCCAGAATTTTTATTTTTTAGGAATCATAGATACCGTTAGAAAAGAGTCATAAAATATTCTTTTAATATGTGATTAGTATGGTGAATCTATTACATACATGAAGATAGAAAGATTTGGCACTACCCATCCTGGAAGTTGAGAAAATTGACAACGCATGATGAGATGACTGACTGAGTAGAGAAAGGTCATTATTTACATTCATCAATGACTGGAAACTTCTTATGGACCTTTTGCATAAAAAAGAAAATGATATTGTGATACATGGTTTTAATAATTAGGAAAAAATAGGTTATAGAAAGAAGAGAATTATGATCTAATCTTAGAGAAATTTGATCATCAGTGTATCCATAACTCAGGAGGAAGTCTGGAAGCCATTTATTTTTATTTCTTTTCTATTTTTTATTTTCGCTTTCTTTTTTCTATCTCCATTTTTGCTTTTTTGCTTTTCCCTCTCTCACGTTTATGGTACTTTTTTCTTCGAATGTACTTCTTATTGTGTACGTAAAATCTTTTAAGAAAAAAATATTTTAAAAATTGAGAATGGAAGTTGAAAGATGTAGATCGTAGTATGTACTTGAAGATGAATTTCATACTATTTAACTGCAGACCAGTGCAATGAATACGATGGTTTAAGCCATGGCATTTTCTGTCTTCTGATAATACTGATGTGCAAACTGGTATAATTACCAAGAAGAAACATATTTTCCCCATCATTTTAGTTCAACACTAATGAAGGATGATAATCTTTGACAATGGCAAGTGATAGATCTTGTATCAGAAAGAGAAATAAAGATAATCTTCTGCATCTTAGAAGCAAGGCTGATAGTCAGGGTTGAACTGTTAACAAATTGGAGAATATTAATTCAACTGAATGGAAACAGTGGAAGAGTATACGAAAAGTATGTGAAAAAGACAAAAATAACAGTGTGTTTTAAAAATAGAAATCTTTGAAGAATTACTTTCTTTCCAACTTGTTCATGTACAAGAACCCTATTCTAGGAATAGGATCTATCGACTAGAGATTAAATTACCCCCCAGTGAGGCACCACTTTGCTGTGGTTGGGGGGCTTGTGTGCTCTGAAGAAGATGAGAGCTCTGCCAGAGGTTC
>JANHZU010001445.1:31061-51187 GCA_032468055.1 Acrochordus granulatus | reverse complement strand
TGTGAGGGATATCTTTGCATTTATATATGGCCAAGTGAATTTTTTCTCTCCTTTATTTTTACAAAATAAGATGATTTCATTTAGAAAAACAAAAATGAAAGAGATGGAGGAAGAACAACCTCATGCCCATTCTTGTACCTTGTGTCTCCCCTGGGAGTTGGGAGATGCACATCCATATTCTTAAATATACTTTCCCCTAACCAACACAGAGTATTCATTTGGTCTGGAACTTGCTTGGAGACATCATTGCTGGCTATTGACTTATGACTTGCGAGCGCCAGTTTCCAAGATGTAAAAAGGGTATCTTTTTCGCAGCAGGGAAAGAGTGGCAGAAGAGAGGAGAAATACAGGTAAACCTTGACTTACAACCAAAATTGGGACCAGAATTTCTGTTGCAAGGTGGTTGTTAAGTGAGTCACACCCAATGCTATGACCTTTTTGCCACTGTTAATAAGCAAATCGCTGCAGTTAATTAAATCATGCGATTGTTAAGTGAATTCAGCTTTCCCCATTCATTTTGTTCATTCGAAGCTGGTCTAGAAGATTGCAAATGACAATCACATAATTCAAGGGCACTGCAGTGGTCATATGTACATGCTGGTTGCCAAGTTATCACATGAGTGTGAGGATGCTGTCTCAGTCATAAGTGTGACGACCAGTTGTAAGTCATTTTTTTTCAGTGCCATTATAACTTGGAGTGGTCACTAAACAAATGGTTGTAAGTCAAGGATTACCTGTATATTGCTTTTGTTGAAAATCTGTTAGGTCTAACGTTAGCTCTACAAAACCATTTTCTGTATCAGCCCTAAAATCTGTTTTGTATCCTGGCTTTTTCATTCTTTCTTTTTATGAAATTGTGTGAGCAACGGTTATTGAAAAGTTGGAATGTGCTAACTTGGGACAGTCCTATATGCTTTTACCTATGATTAAGACTTCCTGCCAATAGATCTACTTCAGGGCTAATAGGTTTTAGGTCTGATAAATTTTAAGGCTTTTTTTCCAGATGGTCATGGAAATAAAGATCTGGAATTGGCCCCAAAGTTCAACCCCTTGCTCCATGCAGGATCTATTGAAACATTTCAGACAGATGGTTGTTCAGCCTCTGCTTGAATACCTCCAGTTCCATGAGGTAACATATTTCACTGGTTGATAGCATTTATTTTCAGGAAATTCTTCCTAATATCCAATATAAGTTTTAATCATTAGGATGGGTGGCTAAACTTTTCTTTATTTCTTGAAGCTGACAGCAACAATTTGTTTAATGTTCCTGCTAAAACAGAGAGAAGAGCTATCATTTTGCCATAAATTTAAGATTAATATAAAAATACTGAATATTTGTTGACATCTGCACAGGGTAGACCTTTTAAAATGGAGGAGAGAAAAATAAAAATGCTTCTACATCAAGTAGAAGCAGAAAGAGCCAGTTCAGTGTAGTGGTTAAGGCATAAGGCTAGCACCCAGGAGACCGTGAGTTCTAATCCTGCCTTAGCCATGGAAGCTGGCTGGATAACCTTGAGCTAGTCTCTTAGGTCTCTTATCCCTAAGAAGAGGCAGTGATAAAACACTTCTGAAAAATCTTGCCAAGAAAACTGCAGGGGTTGTCTAGGCAGACTCTGAGAATTAGACACGACTGAAAGGAAGAAAAAAAAAAGTACAAGCAGAGGGTTATGCTACAACTTGACATTGCTCAGTATAGCTTAGTATCTTGCAATCATCTAGATCTGACTCCAAAGTAAGGCTATGAACATCCACTTGTAGATCCATGAATGGAAGAAAAAAAGCTGTGCGACTTAGTTAGTCTTTCCCCTCATGCTCAGGAGCTAAGCAAGGGCTAGGGGAGTTGCTGTGAGTTGGGTGGCATTAAATTTAACAAATTATTATTGTCTCATAGTCAGCCAGATGTTTAGACTAGATTTGGTATTTTTGTCCACCTAGACCCAAATGCTGCCATGCAACAGGTGAATTCCTGTTGTCTGCCCCAGCTCCTGCAACCTAGCAGTTTGGAAGTATGTAAAAATGCATGTGGGTAAGTAGGTACCACCTCAGTGGGAAGATAACAGCGCCCATGCCGTTATAGTCATGCTGGCCACATAACCACAGAAGCATCTTTGGACGAATGCTGGCTCATCAACTGGGAATTGGAGATGAGCACTGCCCTCTAGAGTTGGCCATGACTGGCAGGGGAAACCTTTACCTTTATCAAATTCTTCCCAAGGACATGAGGTAGGCAGATGCTGTTCTTTGATGTTGTGAAAGGTATCATTGCAGGATGTAAAAGCTGTTCTAAATGACTCTGCCTTTTGCAATTGACTGATGGTGAATTTGTCAATGTCAACGGTGTTCAAGTGCTGCTCAGTTGTTTTTGGGATTGCGCCCAAGGCACCTATTACTATTGGTACTACTGTGCTTTCTTTTGCCAGTCGTTCTATTTTTATTTTCAGTCTTTATATTTTCTCCAGTTCTTTCTCTTCTGTTCTGCAGTCTCCAGGTACTGCCACATCCACTATCCAGACTTTTTTGTCTTTCTTATCAACAATTGTTAAGTCTGGCCTGTTATGTGGCAGGTGCCTGTCTGTTTGAATTATGAACCCTAGAGCAATTTGGAGCAAGTGTTACAGATAGACAGGCAGTGCTAATTCTAGCATTTGGGCTAGATGTTTCTTAAAATAAGACCAGGTATAAGTTTTATGGATGTTTTTATTGCGCAATCAATATTAGTAGCTTTCCAGAAAGCATACACTGCAAGGAAACTCAGCCAGCTTCCACCTTGTTTGTTTTCACCTAGTATTTTTTAGCTTCAAAGTGGCCCTTCTTTTTCAGTTGCTACAGATTCCTCCTCATGCTTACAAGTAGCAAGGAACAAGGAGCAGAGCAAATTCAAGGGAGAGGCTAAACCACTGTCTAATTCATGAGCTATCATACCTGCAATTGTTTGGCTGTAACAGCTCAGGAACAAATGGAGGAGAACGTTAAAGAGAGCTGTCAGGGCTGATAAGAACCCCTCAAATTCTGTAGCTGGGACTGTGCTCTCACAGCAGATACCAGGATATGTGGGAAAGGATGATGGTAGTTGGGCGAAATCTGCTGATGATGCAGTTACCAAATACAGAGACAGCCATGACGCCTCCAGTAACACTGCAGTGCTTTGGAGAGCCAAGCAAGGAAGAAAATAAAGCAGAATTGGTAGTTGATATGCCATAAAAGGATCTAATTTCTCCTGGAAAGAGATACTATTTTTTAAGAATTCAGGTGGGAGTTGTAAAAATTGGAGTAGTCAGTGTCATGTTGAAAGGAAATCTAATTGTACAGGTTTTTTTAATCTCCTAGTTTCAATAGATATCTGTTTCAATAGATATCTATTTCAATAGGTATTTAGTTTTTAGATTGTTTTGGATCTGGTTGGTTACAGAGATTTTTTAAGGACAGCACACTCCAGAGCTGTTGACTTATTCTCTCTTTACAGAATTCAGGCTACAAGCATCTTTACTTGTTGGTAGTGGTGCCCAAAAGGAAAATATCCACAGTTTCACTAAAGTATGGTCTCCATAGGGTCACCAAGGTTTTCAAAAAACAAAAACACTAAGAAGTTAATGAGAGGGAACCCAAAGATGAGTCAACAGAGACCAAGCGCATTGGTTAATAATTTGAGTAAAAATTATTGTACAGTCCTTGTGTTGATGTGTAATGACACAGAATCTAGTATCCAAAAAAAGAGTGTGCCCCTTTGCAGCATTTTTTTTTTAATTTTTCAAGATGTCCTAATTTCAAGATCCTCCAGCACAGAAGCTGTCCTAAATTAAAGCTGATTTTGCTGATTGGCTTTTAGCAATTAGTGGGCTGGGTTCCAAAGAAAAGCAAAAAAATCCAAGCAAGTTATTTATTACACATTTGAATTCACATCTTTCCAGTGAAGGGCGGACTCCATTTGAAAAGAGTTCCCAGATTGAAGAAAGTCAATCAGATTAGCTTTGTAATAATTTTTACATATTTTTTTAATTATAAACAAACTTTCAGTACATACAGTTGTTATTCAGATTATGACCTGCCAAAGATTGTTTTTATTCTGTTAATTTTAACTACTAGCTTGGCTTTTATTGCTTTCCATTTATAGTTTTCCTCATTTTGATCTTATATAAGCCTGTTTATGGAAAAATAAAGTGATAGATTAAAACGAAGAAATAGATTTTAAATAACTCCCAGCTATCTCTGAGTAATAATGGAAATCTTCCTCACATACCAGTACAAAAGAAGCAAAATAAAAATAGAATAAAACGAATCCTTAGGGAAGAGTAGTTCAGTACAAGAAAATACTTCACTGAGGTTCAAACCGCACAATCAATGTCAGTTCAAGGTTTATAGGGAGTGTGAAACAGTGTGTGCTATGGGCCTTCTCCTACAACACCACCCCACACACCTACTAATTTACATATCAGATTATGATATTAGAAAAGATGGTCAACAATATCACTCTTCACTATGGAATCCGAGAATTGCCATTTTCTGTAATTATGGAAAATGTAAATGATGTTTCTAATCTGGCTCCTCAAAGATGAGCAAAATAATCTTGATCCTTCCCTTCCCTTCCATTCTTCTTTCACCCAAAATTTAAATTCACAGTTAAATACAAATAGTTCATGAAAGGAGAAGATAGAGGACTTTGTAGGAATAGATAGTTGTGTGGTGCATATTTCTCCTTAACATATTATAGAGAAGAATTGGTCACAATTTCCAACTTGGTTTCAGACGAGGCAAGTGCAATTATGTCTTCATAAAACCATGAGCTACAAATAACCTTTGACTTATTATCATTCATTTCACAATGGTGTGAAGTTACAACGGCACTGGAAAAAGCGACTTCTGATCTGTCCCCAGAATTATGACTGTTGCACCAACTCACAGTCACATGATCGTGATCTAGATACTTGGCAGCTTGCTTGCATTTACAATGGTTAGAGCATCCTACAATCACGTGATTGTAATTTGTGCTCTTCCCAGCTGGTGTCTGACAAGCAAATTCAACAGGGAAGCTGGGTTCACCTAACAACCGCAGTAAAAGTGGTAGTAAAATTGGGTCTGCTCCCATGATGCCTCACTTAATGGCCACTTCATTTGGAAAATCCTTGAATTAAAAGTAGGTTTGTTCACATTTGAGCTCAGTGCTTACCTGCCTTAGCAGATTTATGGGACAAGCAATTGCGACCATCTGTGTAAATGCCTTTTGAGAGAAGAATACGGATATTCAACATTTTGGATCTTTTCCTAAACTTGAAAATGTGCGTATAGATACTCTGAATTAAATAGAGTTCAGAAGTTGGTTGTTTTTTTTGGTTTCATTTTGCTTCTGATTCTAAACAGACCCAAGCTTTCTCACTGGGGCCACAGCAGATGCTCAGGAAAGCATGTACTGACAGAGAATGAAGATGCTAATATTGCAACTTATGTTTCTCCAACATTTCATGAATGCACAAAGGTCATTTTGCGTTCTTTGCGTTAATACCTCTCTGTTGGTGCCTATTATGCAGTACCTTAACATTTTCGTGACAGAAAACTCTCAAAGCTGAACGACAGTCAATGTATTATAATCAAATCTCTCTCTCACACACACATACACACACACTTCCTTATGAATTTATAAATCAGTATAATATATTTTGTCAAAGAGGATATTTTTGACAAAATATTAGATTAGACTTAGGCTTTCTCCCATAGCAATTGATTCTTCCACAGATTTTTTTTCACATATTTTGTGTGAAAGTCAATTGATGTATGCTGCTGAGAAATTGGCTTTTAAGGCTTCAGAACTTCATAATAAAAACATTTGATGTTGTTTTAAATTCCAGGCTAGAGTGACCCCCAGTGGTGTGAAGAAATTATTTAAATTGTTGGCCTAGAGGGAAATGATTCACTTGTGTGGGTTTGAATATTTGCTATAAATAATCATATAGCTGTAGAGTCCATATATTTGTATAATTAGAGAAAAAGGAACACCCTTTAAGCAACGTTTTTTCTGGTATGGAATTAGAAGATTTCGACTTTTGTTGGCTTTCATCATTTTATGCCTGTGTCATATTTTCCAACCGTAGGTTTTGCATTTTAAAGTCAAATTTAAAAGGCAGTTTTTTGGATAACGTTCATTATACTTTAGTCAAGTTATTATATGACACCACGTTCAGTTTCTTCCTTCTGAGATGTTTGCTACTGCCATCTCAATTACTTTTCTCCATGATTATTCATCAGGTTTTTCTGTAATCTTACCTTACTTTAAAACACGTATATTCTACAAATACACAAACACACAAATTCACACACACACCTTTGCTAACTCCCAGTTAATAACTACGTATGGATTTGCATTTGTTCTACACATCAATCACACAAAATAGCTTACATCCAGCAACTTTATTCTCAGGAGCATAGACTGCACTACAAACTGTCAAACTTGGTGTTGTTGTGGTTTTGTTTTGTTTTTTTGTAGTAGTAGTAGTGTAATAATGTGACTTGGGGCATAATCCAGCTAATATTAAACGTCAGCAACACTCTGGGCAAAACATAACAGCTACTTTACTTTGAATAGGAAAGATGTTTTTAGAATAAATGAAACTTCAAAGTGCTTAACTCTGACTTTAATGTTCTTTGTGTATATTTAAAAGAAACACTAACAACAACAGGAGAACCCAGCTGGAAATCCAGGGTTGCCTTTGGCCCTTAAAAGCTTTGCTGCTGCTCTAAGAACCTCTCCAAAAGTTGTAATTGAAGGGAGAAGTATTAACTGTAGGTGGCTATGCTAATAGTATTTAATTAATTAAACTTTAATCAAATATGAGTTAAAACTACTTTTATTTTTATCCTGGCCCCTTCACCTTTCTTGGAATGTAGCCCTCATGCCAACCCAGAAAACGTTTTGCACACTTGATTTACATACATGCTTTATGCAAGAGGATACATACAGACTTTTTTCATTCTGGCCCTTCCAGATTACAACTATGTTGCCTGAATGATGTGGAAGTTGCGACCCCAATGGATTTGGGAGAAACTACTTCCCAGCTTTAACACAGACCTCCAAAGCAATGCTTGAGCTTTATACCTTTTCTCTTTCTCTGCAATTTTCCTTCCTTCCTTTCTTTGAATGCAAATCTTAATAAATTACTGTCTGGTTTATCAGTTAGTCCTTTGCCTGCAGGGGAATGATCCTGGTCTAATTTGTGGACAAATTATGACTTGATAAAATTAGGAAGTAATTAATTAAGCTATGTGAACAAGCTATATAAACAAGTTGTTTTTTTAAAAAATCTCACATCATCATTTTAAGTCACAGCAGCAGCAGTAACCAATCTTTCTGTAGCCCAGATGGTTTTTTACCCTTTCTCATTCTATAGCAGCTGGGAAAAGGGAAATGTCAT
The DNA here is from genome assembly GCA_032468055.1 of Acrochordus granulatus. NCBI lineage: Eukaryota > Metazoa > Chordata > Lepidosauria > Squamata > Acrochordidae > Acrochordus > Acrochordus granulatus. The sequence continues at coordinate 43,787 of JANHZU010001445.1, read as the reverse complement.
GCAAACCCACAGAATTTATTTCAAGCAAAAGTGTTATAATTGGGATAGAACAGAAATCTTGTAAAATAAATGTTAAATGAAAATGTACAGTTTTCTATGCCCATAGAATATCAATGTGTGTGTTTGGAATCTTCAGAAGATATGATTACATTATATACAAGTAGGGTACCTCTCAGGTGGGATAGACTTGTTTGGACATCACGCAAACCAAGTAAATCTAAGCTAGTGACAAGCAATATGGCATCCGTGGACACCTAATTGTCCTCTACTGGCTCAGACTTTCAGTTTACCTGTTGCAAAATGGCAAAAAAAAATATCTTTTTTGTAGTAGTAAGACCTGTCTCTAAATCTTTATTACCAATCTCCTGTTTTAGCTTGTTCCATGAGTACCCAGAATATCCTGTTTCACATCTTCCTGCCCCCTTTTGAGAAATGTGTCTATATATTCCTTATCATTTTGCCTTTTTATCATTCAGCCTCTTTTATAAGAGGCTGAAGAAGACTCCTGGACTGGAGTTGAAAGGTTTCTCCGTAACATCTAAAAATAAAAGTCCAGTTGCCTTTTTTAAGTTTGTTTGCATTTTTTTTTTGCAATTTTGCTACAAGACATGACCTGAATTAATGAGAATATACATAGATGTTTCTGTCTACCTGTTGTTGTTTTTTTAAAAAATACTATTAATAGAGAACAAATTAAGTAAAAAAATTTCCATGTTGCAAAGCAAAAGTGTCTAGCATCATATTTAGTTCTGAGAACATGGAAGAATATGTTTGAGCCTGACAAAATTCTACTGGAAGGTTTAGAAAGCATTAGGGGAGTGAGTAGTTCACTTTCTTGTAAAGGGACATTTTCTGACTGAACATATTGTTAATGGTAGCCATTTAGGAATATTGAAGGCAAGTCCTCCAATAGCAGGCATTTTGTAAGCATTAAATATTCCCCAGTACCCCTGTTCAAAAAGGTTGCCTACTTCTTCGGTAAGATATGGCCCAAGCAGAGAATACATGAAGAAGAGTTAAATTCTGTTTAAATGGTAAAACTTGATTTTTTTCCTACCTTCAAGTTCCAACAAAATGGCCTTTTTCTTGCTCTGAAAGATTTTTTTTCAACCATTGTAGCTGTATTAATTTTGTCTGGGTTTTTAGCCTTAAAATTATATTTTACAGATCTCAAAAATTTTTTCCATATACAAAACAGCAACTGCAGCAAGAACTACCAGAAGGCACTTCATTAGATAAAAGGAAATGCATTACTTTTCCTTTGGCAAGTATCTGTGGAGAGTAACTGGATTGCAAGACCAAAATCCTGAAAGTCAAGTATCATAAACAACCTTCCCAGACATATCCTCCTAGATGTATAGGAATTACAGCTTCAGGCTTCCCGGCTAACAGAAGGAAGTGTCTGACTACTATAATACTTATTTTAAAATATATATATATCTCAGTTAAGAGTTAGAGTACAGATATTTTAAAACATGCTACTGAGATGGTCAAACATGCCTCTCCTCAACTCATAAATAAATTATAAGTATTCTCAATTTCTTCGAATTAAATGAAGTCCAGAAAGTCAGAAATTACGGTATTAATTGATAAGATCAGAATGAGTGCCTTTCATTTTCCAAAATAATCATGTTTCTGTTTTGCAACCTAAAACAATGTTGTTACTGTATAAAGCCTGCTGTTAAGCTGCATTCTAACATGGGGTGAGACATAGAGTAGGTCATCTTTAGAACAAACTATAGGCAGGTTTGGTCTACACTGTGCAAGCAACATTTTTTAGTCCTTTGCCCAATGATAATTGACTTTTAATTCTAAATTACTTCATTTGAGCTCAATTGCTTTATCTAGATTTGAGCTAATGCATTTTGGCATTTCTCAGCTGGATCAGTCCTTGTCATTAAATTCTTTGCTAAATTCCATTTAGTGTGCACCAAAACTTAAATTAAGTAATGATTTTTCATTGCATCATTGATTTTGCTATGGTACAAGTGACCATTTTGGAGTTTCAAAAAACAAGTTGGAAATAAATTGCTAGGTATTTTTTCAGTTTTGAATATAAAAGTACACCATACATATTCCAAATCTGAAACTGATGTAGAACATTTGGAGAACATAATGGCAGAAGTCATCTTTTAGGGAGGTAGGGGCACTATAATGTTCTTCTACTGATTTGGATCATTGATTTGTATCCCATCACTGAGTAGCCTGATGTCAACTTTCCTGCATTTCCACAATTTCTACCACTATGAGCTATGTCATTCTCCAAAATAGACTGCAGTCTTTTCACACACTGAAAGTAAAATCAGTCCACCTGCTTCACTTGCAAGGATTAATGAGGTTTTTATTTTTACTATTCTTTTAAAGAAGGATAAGTAACTAGCTTTTGTCTTGATATTTTAGGCTACAGCTCACAAGTGCCTTGAATTTAGGCATGCTAGCTAGAGCTAATGGGAGTTCAAGTCCAAAATGTCTAGAGAACACCAGGTTGTCTTCTCCTAATCTCATGGAGCATTGTTCTTAACAATTCATTCAGTTACTCTTCCTACTAACTTTCTTAGATACCCAGATGCTTGATTGGCCAAGCATGATTAGACAAGGAATTTGTCTACAAATTTATCTTACTGTTGTTTATTGATGTTGCAAGTACACTGACAACAGCTCTCAGTACACTTGCAACATCAATAAACAATAGTAAGATAATGCATAACAATGTTAGTTATTCTATAAATGTGCAGTGAATAGAGGAAGTGTTATAAAGTTTGAAATAGGTATGTATGCACATTAGATGGAGCTTCTGGGTTAATTAGAATTCTCTACCTTCTCTATGATCATATAGCATTAGTCAAGTATTCATTTGAATGATGGCACGGGAGAAAAAGCTGTTCTTATGTCTGTAATTTTGTCATGCAGTACCCTGCAGTGCCTACCAAATGAAAGAGATTCAAACAAGTTGTGTCCAGTGTAAGAGGGATCTGCAGATATCTTCCTTGCCCTTTTCTTGAGCCGCTCAGTATACAAGTTTTTTATGGAGATCAGATTACTTGCCATTATCTTTTCCGCAGTCTTGACTATATATTGGAATCTGTACTTGACCTGTATGGTTGCTGCACTGAACCAGACAATAAGAGATGTTCAAAGGACAGTCTCAATAATTAGAACTGTAACAGCAGGTTTAACTTCTTGAGCTGACGTAGGAGGTATATCCTCTGATGTGCCTTCTTAAAAATGGTGCTGATGTTTGCTGCCCATTTTAAATCTTGGGAGATTATAGAGCCTAAAAACTTGAAGGATTGTATTGCTGATACTGTGTTGCTGAGTATGTAAGGGAGAATAAAATAGTAGATCTCTTTCTAAAATCCATTATCATTTCTACAGTTTTGAGTGTTTTCAGCTCTATGTTGTTTCAACTGCAGCACAAGGCCAGCTGCTCAACTTCCCATCTGTATGCAGACTCATCACCATCTTTAATGAGTCCAATGACTGTTGTGTCATCTACATATTTCAGTATTTTGAAAGAGGGGTCATAGAGATGCAGTAATTTGTATGGAGGGAGAACAGTAACAGAGAGAGCATACATCCCAGAGAGCACCAGTGCTTATTGTCCAAGTACTGGATGTAATTTTCTCTAGCTTCACCTGTTGCTTCCTGTCTGTCAGAAAGCTGCTTATCCACTTACAGATATGGGCAGGTAAAGTGAGCTGGGTCAGTTTTGGGTGAAGGATTTCTGGAATGATGGTGTTAAACTTAAGCCCACTTAGGCAGTCCAGATGTTGCAGGATATAATGCAGTGACATATTAACAGCATCATCTGCTCACCTGTTTGCTCGATAGGCAAATTGCAGAGGATCAAGCAGCAGATCTGTGGTAGTTTTCAGATGGGTCAGCACCAGTTTTTCAAATGTCTTCCTGACTACTGATATTAATGCGATGGGTCTGTAGTCATCTAGCCTACTGATGGAGGCCTCTTAGGAATGGGGATGATGGTAGAGCATTTAAAGCATGAAGGGACATAGCACAGCTCTAGTAACCTATAGAAGATTCTTGTGAAGATGGGGGCCAATTGTGCTGCACAAGTTTTCAGGAAGGAAGGGGTCACACCATCTGGGCCAGGTGCTTTCCTGGTTGTTTGTTTTTGAAAGTGACTTAATACTTCTTTTTCTAGAATCGCAAGAGGTGGGGGTCCCAGAGGGAGTAAGCACCCAGGAGTACCACTTGTAGTTCAATCAAATACGTATAGGGTAATTAAATAAGAGGTATTGCATATCTTTTTAAATGTAGTTCAAGTGATCATTTGAGCCTTCATTTCAGACATCAGAGTTGGACTGCTGCATCTTTGGACTAGCAAATACTTTCTCCTATCTTTGCCCCCCTATATGTGACAGAAAGAGAATGAGGACTAATTTTGTTTCTCCTAAGGTAACAATTTGGGGAATTATAGTTAATCAAGAAATTGGGATATTAAACTATTGTTTCAATCAATCTTAGTTGGAAAAGGTTGCCTTAAATTTTAAGGGAATAGTAATAGCAATATTCAATAGCAATTTAAAGAGATGCAGCAGGAAAAAATAAATACCAAGACTGTCCGTTTTTTTTTCTTTGCAAACTGCCTTGCACATTGAACTGTTGCTTATCTTGTCTTATAACATCAGGGGAAGGAACTTCAGAAGATAGCAGATCAGATTCTGTACATTGCAGTCCCACTCAAAGAAGAGGAACTTCAATCATCTGTGAGTTGTTACTTCTAACATCTCACTATTCAGTTGAGTCAAATTTTGAGCTGAATCAGATTATTTACCCAAGTAACTTCCAAATCTGTTAGGTTATAATTGCAAACCATCATAATCCATAGTAAAGCTAATTTATTCTGATGGGCAGCAGGTATGTTTCTCCTCATCTGCTACCAGTCCTTTTGGCTCGAAAGTCCATGGACCAAACCCATGCAAAATTTGCATTCTGTCTCTGACCTACAACTGTTGTGCATCTTAACAAAACTAAAATACAAGTTGATAGAAATCCTAGAAGATTTTTTTTACTGGAAGTCTTGCTATGATGCTCTAAAATTGCTCTGAGATACTTGAGCTGCCTCATTGAAAACTGGTGTCACCAAAGGCTGTCACATGCCAAACATCCAGACTAAAGCAAGATCTCAGACGCAGATCTCAGTAATTAGGGGAGTCTCACCTTTCACACTGTGCTAGCTCACAGTTTTCCTAAGAGCATTAAGGCTTCTGTAGTATTAGCTCAGAATTAGATGAATCTTGGCCATTTTGAAACCCAAAGCATCAAGTCTGGAAACATTTCCTGTTCCCTCTTCATCCTATATATTTCATTCTGACACATGGCAGCTCTGTGAGATTATCAGCTGCAGGCTGAGTCCTTTAGGTTTATTCCCATTTCATGACCCTCTTCAACCAGGCTGGATGATACAAGTCCTTCCTGTGATTCCCCCTGCTTGCAAACCCAAAGGACAAAGCTGGGGCTGAAGCTGCTGTAAGATGCTTAGTCAGATAAATGTAACACAGCAGGAAGCACCAACATAGCATCAGTGTGGCTTTGCTCTGATGCTGGAATCACAGCTGGTAGCCAAAACATGCATATGTGTGTGAGAGAAAGATCTCTGCACATCAGAGTTTTCACAACAACTGTGATTAATGCAATAGCTGAAGGTAAGGAAACAAGTGCTTCATTCCCATTAAAAAAACTAGTATTTCAATGTATAAAAGGGAATTTCTCAATAAAAAAAAATTCTCATTAGCAATATCACCCCTGTATTGGCTCTTATATCCTGCTTGCCTAAAGCAATTGTAGAAAAAATGCTGATTATTATACCTTTGGAAAGAGTTGTATTGATAGAATTAACTTTTCCCTCATCTCAATAATTAACTTACAGTATATCCAGTGCAGACAGGGTGCTGATGCTTCACCTTCATGCTGTTTTAATTTGCATTATTATCCTGCAATTTCATTAAGAGAGGAGATATAATACGATTTATTTTGTTACAAACAATCAATCTGTAGACTTCTAAGAATTAATGGTAGTGAAATGATTGGGTGCTGGATCTTGGACACTGGTGTAGGTGACAGTGTTATGATTCAGCCCTTGTCAGCTTTTTCATAATTGTAGACCGATATTTCCATCAGCACACTACATCTTCAGAAGGGCCATCTCCAACAAAATCTACTACTGATACCTTTCCAAGAAAATGTGGAGAGGTCTCTTGGTGAAATCCATTAAGCCCTAAGATTTTGAAAATATGCTATTGTGATAATCAGTGTGTTGGACTATGATTGGGGAGATCCTGGCTCAAATCATCCTCAGCCAGAGAAAATTGTTAAATGACTTTGGATTACTCTCACTCTCTCGGCCCAACCTACACATAGGGTTATTATTATGAGGATAAAAGGAAGGAAGATCACCACATAAACAATTTTGAGTTCCTGGAGGAAAGGTGGAACATAGATCTAATTTATCTCATACTTTTTCCCTCCCAACTATCAGTTTATAAATCCCTAAAGAATCTAGAATTATATATCCATTGTTGAATATGATTTTGAATATTTCACCAGCCTTTCCCAACCTGGTAATCTCTGGATATATTGATCTCATAATACCAAGTGGGAATGAGTTGAAGTCCAATACATTCAAAGGACACTAGGTTGATGAAGTTTCCACATCCATTTAAGCCTATTTGTGCAATCATACTTATTACAAATTTGCTTTAAAACAAAGGAATTCACAATACTTAAATCAGAAAAGAGTATAGTAGTGTGGTAGAATACATATAGAAACATGTATATATGACAACTGATTTAAAGCTGTACATTCTGCTTGTTTCTTCTTCAGTTTTGTGCCTGGAATATTAATACTTGTTAATCTCTTCCATTATTTCTCTCTCTCTTTTTATTCTCTTCAGCACCCAAAGACAATGAAGAAAGAGTGTTTAGGGAACGGATGCGCCCCAGGAAGCGACAGGGGGCAGTGCGACGCAGGGTCCATCAGGTTAATGGGCACAAGTTTATGGCCACCTATCTTAGACAACCAACCTATTGTTCACACTGCCGAGACTTTATATGGTAAATTTTATTACATGGAGACATTTCTCATATCATCTGGTTTATTTTTTCATGGTAACACTATTACTATTGTTGCTTTGGCTGTTGGAAATCCTTTAAATTAATCCTTTCAGGAAAAATAAAATAAAATAATGGTGTCATTATTTTATTTATTGAGAAATGCAAAGGCTCCCTGTACCTCTGTGTGTAAGATATTCCATTATACATTACGCTGGCATATGGTGAATATTGAATCCTTGGTACTCTGTAGTTAAAACAAATAGAATAAGACTGCAATCATGTGAACACACTGCTGGGATAAGACTCACTGAATATAGTGGGACTTGTTTCTGAGTAGACATGTATTGGGTTGCATTATAAGGCATTTAGTATAGGTTTTCCTTAATTCATTTTTTTCCATTTCCAAATAGTGAAAGAGAATCCAATATATGAAGTATATTCAGCCCCAGTGAACTTCAAAGTCGCTGTTATGGCACTGCAACTTGGGGTGGTTGCACAAACTACAGCTCAGGGACCTCCTTCAAACTATCTCATCCCATCCGATTCTAGTGCTAAGCAACTGCCCCTCTGTGTCTGAACTTGATCAATATAGCTTTGCGTAGAAGCAAATGTCAGCGGGATCTCATTTGCTGTTAGAACTGTAATTGAAGCATAGCAGAAGGTCATGTTTAGATTAATGTATGATTAATTTGGACTACAGGGCCTCTAGCTCTTTTGTGTTTCATCTGTACCTTTAATAGCTGTGTGGCAAAAAGAGTTCAGAGGTAGCTTTTCCAGTTTCTGCAGTGATGAAACAAAGAAGGTATCCCTTGGCAAACATTCTGAAGTTTCACAGCTAATAAAGATGTGAGGTGCACTTAAGAGCAAGACTGGCAAAGCCTTATCAATACTAAGAGATATATGAGTGAGCAGACACAAATGAAAAGAAAGTTGCTTGGTGGCACTTAATAAAACGTGAGATGGAAAGCAAGCAGTTTTCTTGTGAATTTTATCACTTCAAATTCATCTGTGCAATTAAAAGGAGAATATTTTTGCATAAATAGGAAAGTAGCCAGCATGGTTTTCCATATCATAAAAGTAGTTGTTCCTATTATACACTATATGACAAATGTCAATGTGAAATTATATTTTCTCTTTATCCCTAATGTGTTCTTTACTGTTCTTTCTTTTTTCAAAACAACAACAGGGGAGTAATAGGAAAACAAGGGTACCAATGTCAAGGTAAGGAAAATTGTTCATTTTAGGAATATGAATCTAATTTATAACTAACCCTGATGATTAGGTGTCAGGTTTCCCAAGTAGACCAGGCAGGAAACACAACCAGATGAGCTAATTCTACTTTATTGTAAGACTACATTAACAGAATCTTGCAAGTCTGATAGTACAATTACAATACTACTAGTATTATTTGCATATGTTGTTAGGACACTCAGTTAGTTGCTTTTGGATATGCAGTTTGGTATTAATATATCTTTTAAGATTAGAATTAGTTACAGTATCTGTTTTAGGTTTTAAAATTTTGAAATATTTCCTTTTGTAGATTCTTTGACAAAAAGCTTGCTTGTTTCTACTAAAACTATGGTTATGAGTTATCAATTTGGTGTTAAGTCATAATATGTCCGAAATACAATAATTTGAACTTGGTCATATGTGTCTTGAATGAGAACTCTGGGTTAATTTGTTCAATAATCCATTTGTTTGTTTTCATGGCTGGCCATGATATTCTCAGGCATCTTCTCCAATGCCAGGTTTTAAAAGTGTCAAGAGTTTTTTCTAACCACTTTCTTCAAAGTTCAACTTTCACTTCCCTAAAGTGTCACAAGTAGTTTTTCTTCAGTCTTCAAACAATCAAAATGACTCTTGTATGCACAGATATTATCAGATGCAAAGAAATTCAATGTGACTATATTATTGCTAGAAGGAAGTGGAGGAGATCAGTTATAATGTCAAAGATGTGGCTAGGTGCAGACTGTAGGACAAGCTCCAAATTAAGCTAAAGAAGAGGAAAGCCAACTAATTTGCACAATAGGATCTTGAATACCTACCATTTTGAAGAAGAATATCAGGAATCACTTTGAAGTGCTGAATCTTATTGATAGAGAGCCAGAAGTACTCTGGATTGAATTTAAAGAAGTCATTAAGGATGAATATGATAAGAGACTGCGAAAGATAAACAACAGAAGAAGGCATACTTATGACAGAAATTGGAATTTCTATCACCACCCAGAGTCATTGATTGAGATGGGTGGCTATAGAAATCAATCAATTAATTCTGGGCTCCATTACAGTCATACATTAAGAACTACCTATATTGCAAATATTATTTTTTCTTTCAGAACTATAAGACAATGTTTTCTGTTATATCATGGATGCTTTCTTTGGACATCTATCAGCCATCCTTCAAGCCAACTCTCCCTGCCCTGTAATTCTCACTAAAGAGCTTCCTCTCTCTCTAACCAATTAATCTTTGTAGCTAAATTTCTCTTGGCCTTATATTGCCCTGATCTACAATTTTGAACAAGAAGTTCTGACAGTTCGTAGGTTTGTGTCGATGTTGGGAAAGCTGTTCCAACATAATGTTGTTTAAAGCTTCATGGAAAGTTCAATTTAGTCTTTGGAACAGCAGATAGCCATACCAGATTGGTAATAGCTGATGGTGTGCATTCAGATTTCCTATAATGAAATGGAAAATAGGAGGGTGGAATTGCCAAAATACATATGAGTAAGGTGAGCTAAATGTCCACGGATGACTAATATTTATAGTTTTCTCTGGGTCCCAGTAAGGAAATGCTTAAGAAGGGATTGCAAGACAAATTACTTGAAAAGGAGAAGATTCAGCTCCTACAATTTACCCAGTTTTCTTCTTCAAACACACTGATCAGACTTTTTTTAATAGGTTAACTACAGTTTTTGGATGCGATCTAGTTTCACAACAGTGATTTATTATTATTGTGATTATTCAAAATCCATGATTAGAGGTTGATTTGCTTCAGATATAATTAACATTAAGTACAATATGCCTGGGTTTGATGACACAGCGGATGATGAGTAATCTTAAACAGAAATAAATACTTCATGCTTTGTGCCTATGCCAGGGGAGGCAGTGACATAAAGGGGCACAAGTCCAAGTATCACTGCATTAAGGTTGAGCATATCCAAATCAGTTCAGGATTTTTTATAAGGATGAATTTACTTATATATTTACTTCATATTATTTATACACCACTTCCTAGGTCTGTACCAAGTAGCTTACAATTCAAAGGTAACAAAACTTCCTCAAAACCAGGTGATAAACTCATTTTGGACAAGGAGTAATTATGGTCTAGAAATATCTCCTTATATGGTAGTTTGGCAATAGTCTGATGCTTTATCCAGAATATCCATTATGATATTGTTGATTTAGAATATGTATGGAATCTCCTAACTTCATTTCCCTTCTGTGAAAGCACAAACAGATATTTTAACACGATTTTAAAATGTGACATAGTCATAAGAGTATCAACTATAGTACATCTGCTCTTGTTAATCTGAGAGTTTACTTTGCCCACCTGGGTGCCACAATTCAAATAGAATATCCTTTTTGTCCTGCTTCCTTTTTTCACATAAACCATAATCTAATTTAGGCCTTTTAGAAGACCCCTGGAGGGGAATGAAGATAGGGATGAATCCCCTAGAATTTCTCATTTAACTTTTCTCTTTCATGATGGATAAACTCTTGTTCACAGTTTGTACTTGCGTAGTCCACAAGCGATGCCATGAGCTTATAATAACAAAGTGTGCCGGCTTGAAGAAGCAGGAAGCCCATGATGAGGTAAATATTTACAGAAGAAATGCCTAAATAAAAGGAAATTGTGCAAGTTCATGTGTTTAAAGCAAGGCTCTTCCAAACAACCATCTTTCCATCCCTTGGTTTAGAATACACACAAAACTGATCTAGGTTGTTTTGACTCTCTTCAGATCTAGACCTCAAGACACTGTGAGCACAAACATGATGGGTCTAGACCAGGGGTGTAGCTGGCTGAAGAATTCTGGGAATTGAAGTTCACACATCTTAAAGTTGCCAAAGTTGGTCATCCTGGTCTAGAGTTCTTAGAGAGCCACATTCACTTAGCTATGGTCCTTTCTGGCTAATGGCTGAGCACAGAGGTCTGTTAGCCAGTTAGTGTTTGCCGGCAACTTGTCCCTCAAGTCCATGTCTAAACACTTGTTCTTCTGTCCTCTTCACAAAAATAAAGGATAATAAATTACTAGGGTGTCCTCATATGGCAAATGTCCATTGCCTTATTTGTCAATTTCTTAATACTGTATGCCATCATACTGATTTTTTGTAACCATGTCAGCATCCTGCTACAAAGGATCCCAGGTGATGATAGGTTTGGCAAGCCAGATAGCTCCTCCAGTGATCATATATCTGACCCTTCAAGGACAGGGCAATCATACATTGCCTTTCTGAGGTGGCATCCACTGCCTCAGCATAATGGTTCCCTGTCCATATCTAAAATGCTACAAGCCCAGGGATAGATCAAAATTGCTAATATGTCAATGTGATTAACAACAGGAGTTCACCTTACCCACTTTAGGGATTTCATTTTCATCTGGAAAACCTCTCTACTTTTTAAAATTGCTACCACCTCTCCCATTTAATAAAAAGACATAAAATGCTACAGGGTTGATAAGGTTTGTTTTGTTTTTAGTTGTTTGCATTATTCTAGTTATATCTGCATGAGGTTGAATAATTATTGTTCTCAATAATTATTGCTTTATAAACGAAAATAGAAATATAGCATAGTTCTCAACTATCCTCCAAGGCAATAAGACTTCAAAGGTGACGGATTGCATTTTGCATGATGAAAGTTACAATGTAAATTTTAGCCTAGCACTTTTTTAGGCAACTAATTTGGGGAAAGCTAATCTCATCTCTCAAAGTGTAATAAAATACTATGTGTTCATGGGGTTCTTGCTAAAAACAAGGCATCTATTTAGCTCCTTCTTCTCTTGCATTTTCATTTTCTAAGGGCATTATACTAACCTTATTTTCAATGTCCCCATTACCTTGCAAGGCAGAATGTTCAGTTGTTTCAATAAGGAATATTTTATCGCAGTTAGTGATCTACCAACTAATGCTACATATAATGCCAGCAGGACTTTATGATTTCCTGTACTGATTACATTTTTAGGCTCCAATTTTAAAGAATTTATTGATACAGTAGTTCTTTAAAGGATTTATGGATAAAGCCAGTGATCATGTGGGGTACAAGTGGCTGAAATATATGTTTAAATGTATAAAACAATCTGTTGTTGATATTCAGTCGCTCAGCAATGTCTGACTCTGTGTGACCCCATGGACCGCAGCAAGCCAGGCCTCCCTATTCTGCACTGTCTCCTGGAGTCCACTGAAAACCCTGATAAGAAAGTTTGCAATTCTTTTTTTGCAATTTTGCTATTTCTCTCCTAATCTGAATGTCTATGTTTGTTGTTGCTTAGTCGCGCAGTCGTGTCCGACTCTTCACGACCCCATGGACTGCATTACACCAGGCCCCCTTGTCTTGCACTGCCTCCCGGAGTCTTCCCAAGATCACACCCATCACACTGACTATGCTATCTATCCATCTCATCCTCTGCCGTCCCCTTCTCCTCTTCCCTTCAATCCTT
>JANHZU010001443.1:186755-201224 GCA_032468055.1 Acrochordus granulatus | reverse complement strand
TGAGCTATAATACTGATAATTTTTGTAGTGTTATATTTTCTATACATTATTGCAATATCTTATGCTAGAGGATTTAATATAGATGTTGAGGATCCAAGGAATTGATTTGAAAATTGTCTTTAAGAGAGAAAGAAAACAGTGCTAAAAATTATGTTTTTCTGTTTTGACTGTATTAGAGCTTCATGTTTTGGGGAGGACTTAGGCCAGTACACAGAAAATTGTCTTTCTTGTTTAGTGGGAATGATGTGATTATTGAAGTTGAATAGAACTTAAGTCCCATACGGTCCAGAGTGACCTATCAGTGCTCTTTTTTCTCTTCTTCCCATAGGCCACTAATTGCAGCAAAGAATCCTAAAATTGCTGTTTCAAAAATGATGATGGTTCTGGGGGCCAAATGGAGAGAGTTCAGCACAAATAATCCCTTCAAAGGAAGTTCTGGAGCATCAGTGGCAGCAGCTGCTGCAGCTGCTGTGGCTGTGGTGGAAAGCATGGTAACTAATGTGGATGCCGTTCTTCCTCAACCCCCTGTTGAGGTGCCACTTCGAAAGGCCAAGACCAAAGAAGGCAAAGGTGAGGGGGAGATGTAGCTATAGGAATTCTTCCTTTTTTTCTTTTTCGTTTCACCATATGGTCAGTTATTGCTTGGGACACATTTCAAAACTTTTTTTACAATGGCAACCCTTATTTTCTTACATATCATTTTTAGAATATAGTTGAATTATAGGTGCTGTTTAACTTTGTGATAATTTCTTATAGGTCCTAATGCACGGAAAAAACCTAAAGCTAGTCCTCGTGTCCCTGATATCAAAAAACCCAAAACCAAGAAAGTGGCACCTTTAAAAATCAAACTCGGAGGATTTGGCTCTAAGCGTAAAAGATCATCTGTGAGTTTTTTACCTTTCTTCCTGGTACTCCAGTATAGAGAGTAGAATCTACCACTGTAGGCAATAGCTTCTTTCAGCATTCGTGAAAGTTATACTGGGAAGAGATGGTTATTGTTGTGTCTAATTCATTTGTTCTTCTTCAGAGTGAGGAGGATGACTTGGATGTTGAATCAGACTTTGATGACGCAAGTATCAACAGTTATTCTGTGTCAGATGGCTCTACCAGTCGCAGCAGCCGCAGCCGTAAAAAATTAAAAGCAGGAAAGAGGAAAAAGAAAGGTACTAAACTCAGATTAAAGTGAGCTCCAAGGAATACAGGATTGAAGAATAGGACTGGTCTGTCTTTGAGGTGGAATCTGCCTCAGATCTATAAAAGAGAACTTGCTACTATCAGTATAGAGAAAGAATCAAAGTGAAAGATTCTGGAATGAAGTCCTATTGAGAATATAACGTAAAGAAAACTTTAATTCTTGATTGTAGTGTATAGAGTACCTGTTTTGTTGTTCCAGCCCATGGAATTCAAACTATCCCATCTGTAGCTTTCAGTTGTCTTTCAGTTCAGTTGTAATGAATGAACTTTTCAGTTCAGTTGTAAATATTTTATCTAGTATAAGTTTGAAATACCTTTCTTTTGCTTAAAGAACTTCACTACTTGCATACTTTTTAATGCTTTGAACACTGTTGGCTCCGTTAGGAGAAGAAGATTCAACTGCAATGGTGGATGGTTATGAGACAGATCATCAGGACTACTGTGAGGTGTGCCAACAGGGAGGAGAGATCATCCTGTGTGATACCTGCCCTCGTGCCTATCACATGGTTTGTCTGGATCCAGATATGGAGAAAGCACCAGAAGGCAAATGGAGCTGCCCCCATTGTGTGAGTTTGAGTTGTACAAGATTAGGAAGGAAGAGTTAGGCTGAATGCTGTGTGAATTAGAGCACCTGGAGCTAACAGTTTGCCTCTCCTTTAGGAAAAAGAAGGTATCCAGTGGGAGGCCAAAGAAGATAATTCTGAGGGTGAGGAAACCATGGAAGATGTTGTGGGGGATGCAGAGGAAGAAGATGATCACCACATGGAGTTCTGTCGTGTCTGCAAAGATGGTGGAGAACTTCTTTGCTGTGATGCCTGCCCTTCTTCTTATCACATACACTGTTTGAATCCCCCTTTGCCAGAAATTCCCAATGGAGAGTGGCTTTGCCCACGCTGTACTGTGAGTTCTGATGTGATTTTTAATTAGTATAAAATGTAGCATAGACCTAATTGTTGAGGGAATACTTTATGAGGTAAAAGGTGTGCTTTGATCTTTTATTCCTAAAAAAGTATGACTGCAGTTTTAGATAATTCATTGTAGACAGTCTACATTTTATAATAAAAATGAGCCATGAATATCTTTGTGAGCAGACTAATAATGAAGTAAAAAGACTGTTCTAATCCTGGATAGGAACTATTAGATCATAGAATGGAAGGAGCTATAAAAAAAGTAACTATATATTGGAGTCAGGGTTTTTTAGATGTTAACAGGAAAACTTAGTTAATTTGTTGGCAGAATTTTATCAAATTAAAAAATCATAATGAGGAATTTAATTGTTTATAGAAATATATAACCACATACATTAGCAGAGCAGAATATACAGTACTGTGCAAAAGTCTCAGGCCACCATTAGATTTGTTGTTTTAACAATGGTATAATGACAATATATAATTACATCTTGGTCTTTTCATTAGAATACAACTAGAAAATATAGGAAATTTGAATGCAGTATTCAGTAACAGGAAAAAGCAGAAAAAACAGCTTCCATAAGCTAAAGTGGAAGTATTTAGTACTGACCATTTAATACTGACTTTTGCCTAAAGAAGCCATTTTGTTCTGAAAATTGTGTTTGTTGAATTTTGTGTACATATTTCCTATAGTTTCAGTCTGAATCTTAATCGAGACTGAAAAATAATTATGTATGGTCATTAAAACTTTGCTAAAACAAAGCAGGTGGTGGCCTAAGACTTTTGCACTTAATATACCATCATAAACACATTTTCTGCTTGGCCATATGAACTATTTATTTTCTGATATCTAAAATGGTTCACTAGTTAAAAGTATCCTGATTTCTCTCCTCTTTCCAATTTCTAATGGTCCAAATACTAGGATGCTGCTTTTATTCTGTACCAGACAAGTTATTATGAAGAAGTGTCCACCTTAAGACTGGTTAAAAGGATCTGTATGCCACTGTACTATACACAGATAATAGATAGTTCTTATCCTGCTGTTCTGATTATTGGAGATATGTTAAGTATAAATGTGGTTCTCATTTTACTTTATTTTTTACTGATTAATCCTGAAAAGTAATATGAATTTACATTATGGAGTTTAAAGCTTTTTAGGGTAGAATATAGATGTGTGAATCTTGTCCTTTTAACATATAGTAGGGTAGAATATAGGGTAGAATATAGATGTGTGAATCTTGTCCTTTTTCTACCCTTTTTAGGGTAGAATATAGATGTGTGAATCTTGTCCTTTTACTGATATAGTAAAACTATTGGAAAGCTTTAGCAATTTCTGGAGGACCCAGAGCATGCAATTTCTAATGACTTTACTCACCTTCTTTTAGTGCCCACCTCTGAAAGGCAAAGTGCAGAAAATCTTGACATGGAAGTGGGGACAGCCTCCATTGCCAACTCCAGTGCCACGGCCTGCTGATGCAGATCCAAATGTACCTTCTCCTAAGCCTCTGGAGGGAAGACCTGAGAGACAGTTCTTTGTCAAGTGGCAGGGGATGTCCTATTGGCACTGTTCCTGGGTTTCTGAGCTGCAGGTAAGTAAAAGAAGTATTTTAGCTAATCACAAAAAGGAAACTGGGTATCCAAATTCTATGTATAATATGGTTCAAATAAAATGTAATCTGCTTGTATCCCAGCTGGAACTGCATTGCCAAGTAATGTTTCGCAATTATCAACGTAAAAATGATATGGATGAGCCACCTTCTGGAGACTTTGGGGGAGAAGAAGAAAAGAGTCGCAAACGCAAGAACAAGGATCCCAAGTTTGCAGAGATGGAGGAACGATTTTATCGATATGGGATTAAACCAGAATGGATGATGATCCATCGAATTCTCAATCATAGGTTAGGAAAATAATGAACTGTGTCTGGAAAACAAAACTAAGACTCGATTATTCAGGTAGCGTCTGTAAGATAGCAAAGGATGAAAATATATTGGATATTTATTTGGCAGCTGTTACTGCTGAAATTTTGATTCTTTTAGTGGGAAATCAGTCTATCACAAATGCCAAAGTGTGGTCCTATCTTAATATGCACTTGAGATAAAATATCAGTGGATACCCGTTTTTTCATTCCATTCTTGGTGAATTTCAAGGAAGGAAAAAAAGATTGAGCTTAGTCTTCTGCTTTTCTGGACTAGGTTAATTTAGAAGATTATGATGATCAAACTCTGCTTTTCTTTCAGTGTGGATAAGAAGGGGAATGTTCATTATCTTATTAAATGGAGAGATCTACCATATGACCAAGCTTCTTGGGAGAATGAGGAAGCAGAGATACAAGATTATGATATCTACAAACAGGCATACTGGAACCACAGGTGAGAATATGAATTTAATTGAACAGAAAATTTATAAGGGAAAAATCTGGTTTACTCTTCCTATTAGATCGATAACCATTAAGGAAGCTTTAATTATCTGCAATTTATCTAGCCTGCTTTCTGAATAAATTGGAAAAATATGTTATTTTTAATCTACATCTGTTTACTATAGTTCACTCTATGTGAGTCTCTTCCTGAACAGGGAATTGATGAGAGGTGAAGAAGGAAGACCAGGAAAAAAAATAAAAAAAGTGAAGTTACGAAAATTAGAGAGACCACCAGAAACCCCCACAGTGGATGTAAGTTAATGTGTTGGGGCAGCTTAGTGGTCATAGTTTCTCATATTCAGTTTGGGAAATAATATTTTAGTGGGTTTTTGATTTTATGATTCTTGTTGAGCAGCATCTTACTGTTATTTTTGCAGCAAGCTTGTTGATAAGAATTAGCATGAAGCAGTTATGATGGGGCATAAAGCTTTCTTCTGAATAAGGAAAAATTAATGATCATCTTGGAAATCTTCATGAATAGTTCCTCAGATAAATTTTTCCCATGGGTGCTTCTAAGTGTTTTCAATTTCCAAGATTCCCAGCTAGTATGTTTGTTGGCCACACAGAGTGGGAATTCTGGGAGTTGTATTATTCATGTTTCCAGGGCTCCAAGATAGAAAATCCAATTAGGTGTTACATCAGTTCATTTTCTCTCTCTCTCCTTCTATATCCTAGGAAGTCATTTATTGCTCTGTTTCCTTATTTTGACATCTCTCCCTCTCTCTCTTGCCAACAAATTACAAGTCAGCATTTGGCTTTATGGAAATCAGTTTAACTCAGCACTATAAGCTCTTGTTTTATCTAATTCTGCAGTTTCACTGCTGGCCACATAGAAGCTTCTGAACAGATGATGAGAAAAAAAAGTTCTCTTAAAATGTTATCTTAAAAATAAAATATACTGTGTGTATATGTGTATATTTGTATATTTACAAATACCGGAAAAGTTATTGGTACCATGAAAACCACAAGTGCAAAGTTATAAACTCAAGCCATGTGTATAGAAGATTCACGGCATGTCTCCTTCTTTCACCAATAATAGGTGAAAGTTGCTTAGTTTTTGGTAGGAGCACTGGTTGACAGTTGTGCATTGTTATTGAAATGAACCAGTTTGATTTCATTGCTTCTGACATTGCATGACTGAATCCTTACAGGCACTGTATGAAAAACATACAAAATTATTAGATACTATACAGTATATAGAATCATATACTGTATTAAAAATGTTGTTAGAACTTTTTCTTCCCTTTTCACAGTATTAGAACTGGGGTCAACCATTAACATCACATTAATAGGACATATATTAGGACATATATACAGTACATCATTAATATGGTGATGTCAGTAAATATTGTGGTAATATTAGTAAGTTATATGTTTTTAAAAGGGGACTGAAAATGTTCAAGGATTGCCTTTCAGTGGCTTGATGATGTTTGTTACTTCTGGCATCATGAGTACTTACTCTGAATGTCAACTATTAGGCAGAAAGCATTGTGAAGGGCTCTCTTTATGCCATCTATATTTGTGAGCTTTTGGTTATACACTGTTATACGCAGATTTTGGCTTAGATGAGCCATTAGCTGATCCAACTGTTATACTTTATGAGAAAAATACAAGGTCACTGGTATTTCCATTTTGTTTATCTTTGAAATTTGTTGATCAGAAGTATTTATTAACTGACTGTTTGATTATATACCATCAAGTTGTTGTGAACTCTTCATAACTGCATAGACTTTCACCAGAAGGATCTTTCTCTAACCTGGCTTTTCAGGTCTCGTAACAGTACTATAATCACTACTGTAATTGGATCAGTCTATAACTTGTTGCTGATTATCCTCCTCTTTTTCCTCCCATCTTTCCAAGTATTATGGACTTCTCAAGGGAGCTGGGTCTTCACAATATGATTATGAGATTGTCCATCTGTGTCTACAGTAACTCTAGATTGATTTGTTTTGCAATCCACTTTTCTTGGCTATCAATGATATATTGTATCTGATGCAAGTTGTTACACTTAGCTATTACTCTGATAAAAAAGGAGTTTGATTACCGAATGAATCAGGGAAGAAGATTAATAGGGGAGATTTAATATTTGTAAGGGAAAGGATGGGTACCAGCATTTTAGTCACCTTATTTTTTAAATTACAACAGTTGTTTTGAAGCTGCTAGGAAAAAGTCTAGAGGGTTAATGGAGTCTAGCATTTGAACTTGAGATGTTGCTGGGAAAATGTGTGGGAATATATTATGTGGAATATAATTGGCTTCAACAAAAATAGAAGTCAGTGAAGAATGGTTGTTCTGTGTGAACTCAGAGGAAGAGGAAAAAATGGAAGGAAACTGACTGGTAAAGGGAAATGATGGATAAATGAGTCAAAGGTTCTTCAAGGCAAGGTCCAGCTCATGAAATCAGTCACTGCTATTAGCCTGCTAATAATGCATTAACATTTAATGAAGAATTTGGTTTTTTTCTTGAGTTTTTTTTTGGACAGATGGCACCAGCCGAATAATATTCTGATATATTTTGGGGAAATTGAAATTAAATATTATTATATTGTAGGAATGTAATATGAAACGCATTAATATTAATTTCTCTGTTGTGTCCAATAAACTTCTATGGAAGGATATGGAATTAAGAAAGGACATGTGAGGAAAAAAACTGAATTTTCATTCAGACAATATATTTCAGCAACCAGGAAATGTTTGTCTTTCTTCTCCAATTCCTAGCAGTAAAGAAAGACTTTCCTTTCCTAAAGCTATTGCTTTCTCTACTGTATTTACTCTATCCCAATCTTCATTGCTGAAGGTTGCTATCATTAAAAATTATGAAATGGTAAAAAATGGTGTCAGTATTCCTGTAGTTCCTTGAATTAGGGATTACTTTGGTCTATCTTAGTAACTTTCAAGTTTCTTTTCTCTGCAGATAGTTCCAACCCTTTCCTACTATCCGATCCTTATAAAAAGTTTTCCATTAAAAGTTTGCAATACAGTAGCCCTCAACTTACAACCATTCACTTAAATGACCATTTGGCGTTACAACGGCATTGAAAAAGGTGATTCAACTATACTCACACTTACAATAATCACAGCATCCCCATGGTCACATGATCAGAAATTGGATGCTTGGCAACTGGCATCTATTTACAATGGTGATTATCATATACCACCTTCCCAGCAAGCTTCTAAGAAACAAAGTCAATGGGGGAAGCCAGATTCTCTTAACAACCATGTGATTTACTTAATAACTCAGTGATTTTGATACAACAGTATCAATAAAGATTGTGAAACTGGATGAGACTCACTTAATAACAGCCTTGTTTAGCAACCAGAAATTCTGGTCCCAACAATGGTTATAAGTCAAGGACTACCTATTCATTATAACCTTTTCTGAGAAAATATTATCTAGAGGATAGGGAATCACAGATAAACAACTATGATACCCATACTTTCTTAAACTCTCTACATTATTTTTAGTGCCATTTTCTACTACTTTTAAAAAATAAATCTCTGAAAAGTGGCACCAGTTAAGACAGACAGTAAAGACAATATAGGCCTCCCCATTTTGAATCTAACTTGATTATTCCATTTACTTTTCTAAAAACATGTGATTTTGAAATGAAATAGCACAGAGGCATAGATTACAAGATTACACTTTCCAGAAGGATCTTCGGATTTTAGAGAGGGTGATAATGAAAATAGAACAGGTTTTAAATAGAATGTTTGAAAACTAGAACAGCTAGAATTTTGGAATAATGTTATACAGAGATTACTATAATTTGAATAAGATGTCTAGAACTTTGCACAATTTGTTTTTATACTGAACAAAACCTTGCTCTCATTTACGCTAATATAGACCATTCTTTGCAGTCTTCATTTTACTTTTTCAACAAATGCCCATAGGAAAGATACTCCAAATGATGTGGGGTCAACAGGAGAGAGAAACAAAAAAGAGAAGCTGAGAATGAATGGGTTTGGGAAGAGAAAGAATATCTTTGCTAAATTACATAAATGAAGATATCAACTCCAACTAATTCTCCTATTGTCTGGCTTTACTAAAAGCAGAAATAATTTTCTCTCTTTTTTCAGGTTAAGGTTCCCAGAAAAGACAGAACTATTTTGACACCTTTATTAAATTAACACTCCAGAATGAATCAGATGGCACATAGGCAATTGGAATCAGGAATATTTTTTTAAAAAATCAAAGTGCTTTAATATTGGGATATTTTTATCTTCATATAAATTAATAGCAACTTTCAAAGAAGGAAGATTAGATCAAAGAACTGTGCTGAGGAGTTAAAAACTTCCTCCACTACCACTGTATTTTCAATTAAATTAGCAAGTGGCTGTAGCTGCTTTGAAATAAAAGGAAAAAAAATGGAACACTAGTAGAAATATATACAAAAATATTATTTGCATGTCCAAATAATTGGTGTTTATAACAAATTGTTCAAAGTATTATAAATATCAGCAAGTATAGATGAAGGCTCCGAAATATAAAAATATCTGCCAGCCAAAAATGCAAGGAAGCTAATTGTGTTCCTGTTTTGTTTTGTTTTTTACGGCAATGATAGCTTGACTTCATCATATAACAGATAGAGGGCAATTACAAGTAGCTCTAGAAAGAGTGAAGTGGCTGGCCCAAACTCAAAAGTATGCTCAGCTATGGATGTGTCTGGAGGAAAAAGGAAAGCCAATGCTGAAAAGAACAATATTGCATATCAACCTGAAATGTAAGATCTATGACTCAAGGTAGGCTGGATGTGATCAAACATGAGATAGCAAGATTGAACATCAATATCTTCTGAATAAGTGAGAACAAATGGACAGGAATGGGTAAATTTAATTCAGATGATCAATACTTTTCTGCACAAGAATCTGTTAGAAGAAATGGAGGAGCCATCATAGACAATAAAAGAGTGAGAAAAGTAGTACTTGCTATAATCTCAAAAATTACAGAATGATCTCGGTTTGAATCCAAGACAAACCATTCAACATCACAGGAATCCAAGTCTATGCCTTAGCCACTGATGCTGAAGAGGCTGAAGTTGATTGGTTCTATGAAGGCCTACAACACCTTCTAGAACTCACACCAAAAAAAGATGTCCTTTTCATCAAAGGGGTTGGAATGCTAAAGTAGGAAGCCAAAAGATAATTAGAATAACAGGCAAGTTTGTTCTTGAAGAACAAAATGAAGCAAGATAAACACAAGCAGAATTTTGTCAAGAGAATATGCTAGTCATAACATATATATTTTTCCAATAACTCAAGATATGATTATTTGACATTGACATTATCAGATGGTCAATACCAAAATCAGATTGATAATAATATATTCTTTGCAGCCAAAGATGGAGAAGCTTTAGACTGTCAATAAAAACAAGATTTGGAGCTGATTATGTGCTTCTTAGTTGCAAAATTTAGGCTGAAATTGAAGAATGTAGGGAAAACCACTTGGTTATTCATGTATGATCTCAATGATATTCCTTATGAATATACAGTGAAGATGAGGAATATATTTAAGGGATTAGATCTGGTAGACAGAGTGCCTGATGAACTACGGATGATGTGCATAACAGGAATTGTACAGGAGATAGCTCCTAAAACCATCCCAAAGAAACATAAATGTAAGAAAGCAAAGTGGCTGTCTGATGAGGCTTGAAAATAGCTAACAAAAGAAGGAAAGTAAAAGGCAAGGGAGAACTGAATGCAGATTTCCAGAAAAGAGCAAGGAGAGATAAGATATACCTATACCAGAATGATCTGTATGTCTCTGACAACCACAATGTTGTGGTTGCTGACCTAGAGCTGGACTTTAGGAAACATTACTAACAACTAAGCAAGCAGAGGTGATGATATTCCAAATGAATTATTTAAAATCCTAAAAAATGATGCTGTGAAAGTTCTTCACTCAATATGTCAGCAAATTTGGAAAACTCAACAGTGGCTACAAATTGGAAAAGGTCAGTTTATATTCTAATCCCAAACAAAGGCAATGCACAGAATGTTCACACTACCATACAATAGTGCTCATTTCACACACTAGCAAGGTTTTGCTCAAAATACTACAAGCTACCTTCAGTGATATGTGAAGTACCAAGCTGGGTTTCAAAAAGGTAGAGGAACTAGAGATCAAATTGCCAACATTTGCTGGATCATGGAGAAAGCAGGGGAGTTCCAGAAAAAACATCTACTTCTGCTTCATTGACTACGCTAAAGTTTGAAGTGGATCACAACAAACTGTGGCAAATTTTAAAAGAGATGAAAAGTGCCAGACCACCTTACCTGTCTCCTGAGAAACCTGTCTGCAGGTCAAGAAGAAACAGTTAAAACCAGACAAAACAATGTACTGGTTCAAAATTGAGAAAGGAGTACAACAAGGTTTATATGCAGAGTATGCCATGTGAAATGCTGGACTTAATGAATCAGCAGCTGGAATTAAGATTGCTGTGAGAAATATTAACAACCTTAGATATACAGATGATACAACTTTAATGGCAGAAAATGAAGAAGTAAAGAGCCTCTTGATGAGAGTGAAAGAGGAGGGTGCAAAAGCTGGTTTGAAACTCAACATTAAAAAACTATATATATATATATAGTTATATGAAGATAAATATATTCAGTAGAAGAAGTCTAAATATAAAAGTTACTGCTTCCCTTGTGGAAAGCAACCTTTCTGAACACAAGACTGCTTTTTTCTGAAGAAAATCTGACTTTGAGGTATAGATTCATTGCTACCTATAGCTAGTATGCTAGGTAAATTTCTTAACTGTGTACTTGTGACCCTTCAAGTGAAAGTGACCTCAGTTTGGTGAATTGATGCCAGCAAAGAAAGAGAGAAAATATTGAACATCAATAAAGACAGAAACTCTACAAATTAGTTGAATGGCTGTATGTTGGTATATTTTCCCAAAGAGAGATTATATTTTCCTTCTAAGTACAGTGAACCTATGTGATGCCTTGAATCACAGTACAAAATGCATTTTCATGAGCAATATACATCAAACTGTTGGACTGCTGATTGACAGAGACAATATGTTATACATGTTGAGCTTGTGCTGTAACAGGCTGAAAATTCAGGCCATCAAGTTTATTATATCTACTTTTTTACAATGACAATGTAAAACAACAATGTAGTAGTCTTCCCTGTTAATGCTGATTCAGTTTGTTGCAGTGTATGGCTCTGGAACAAATATTGCCAATCTGTTGCTGTGCCATGCAGGACCGACATTCACTTTTAGTCCTGGCATTTGTGCTTGGTTGGGTTCGGAGAAGGAGAGAAATTTTCCTCCTTCACCCTTCATCCCAGCTAACAATTTGAATTGTTCCAATTTGTCCTAGTAATGGGCGCCAGATGTCAGAGTCCAAAAGGAAATGGGGCCTAGTTGAAAAGATTGCCATTTTGACCTTCTATTGAATTCCAGAGCTTTTGCCCTTTTTTGTTTTTCGTTTTTTCCATCCAAATCAAGCATTCACAAGCACATTGAACGGGGCGGGGGAGAGAGAACAGCTTGACTCTGGAGAAAGAACCCACAAACAGAAGTGAGATGGCCATTTGCCACTTTTCCTATCCAGGGAGACATCTGCCACTGTTCACTGAGATGCCTTTCATAGGGGAAGAGGAAAATAACTAAAAAGATTATCTGCAACAGGGCTGTTTTTCTCTTTAGAATTATTTCTTTCCCCGCAGAAAGTCTCGCTCTCTTTCCCTTAGTTTATCCTCCAGGAATGATGAAGTCTACAGAATTTTTTCCCCTCCCAACCTCCTTCTGCTGAGGCTAGGGCCTTAACCTAATTCCTCTTTGATACTTAGTTTATTATATTTACCACTCCATTTGTCTTGGCAAAACATGTTTTCATCTGTAAAAGTGTTCAGCGGAGTAAATCAGAGAGAATACAGCCAGTTGCCTGGTGGCATTGATAACAACTTTGTTTCATGATAATGTTAATCATTTTGTACACAACTTACATCTTCTAGACTTTACACCTATTTTTTGATAACAGATCTCTCATGAGTGCAGAAAAACAACTATACAGGATTATATTTTTCCTGTTAGCAGAATGAGATAAGAATGAAAGCTAAATGAATTATTATGATTTGCTTTTTACCATTGTTTCTGTTACACTTGAACAGAAACTAGTCTACTTCTGTCCTTCCCTCTCTCTCTCTCTCTGTTTTTCTCTCTCTCCCAACTCTCTATATAACTATATCTATGTGTATGTCTCTGTTTTCTCTCTCTCCCAACTCTCGCTCTATATATCTATATCTATGTGTATGTCTGACTACTACCAGACTAATTTTATCCCTCTAAGTAGGCAATAGCCTTCTTCAACAAATGTGCATACTCAAAATAGATTAATTCTATATTTGGTGAAAAATATCTAGCATCTCAGATGTCTTTAATCTTTTTTATTAATCTTTATTATTGTTGTTTAATGAAAGAATGGGATGATATAAGATATGCCATCATACATACAGATGAAGGACAGCATCCTATCCAAGGAGCGCATTTTATCCAATCACAGGACAGGACCTTATCCAATCACAATAATTTCATGTAATTAATCTGAAAGCACAGCTTCTAGAAATTCATTTTATGCTACCTTTTTATGCTAAACTTGTAATAGTCTTGCATTTATACAATGTTATTAAAATTACATTCTGTCTCATTTTCTTAAATTATATCTTTTTTTTTCTTGTTTTGTATATGCTGGCTATCTGTCAGCTATTATAAATGTCAATATTTTTCCAACCTTATTGCATCTGCAGGTAGCCACCCAGCAGCTTCACTTAAGGTAACCTAGACACTTTTGAGTAAACAGGATCCCAAGGTTCACTTTCACAATCATGCCAAGGAATTTGCAAAGCATTTGTCAAATAAAATTGCTTGGATTTGGTCTCAGTTGAATGTTCATGTTTATCCAGGTGTCTGGGGAGATACCCGCAGTCTTGCCCAGTTTTCTGGGAACAGTTTGATTCTATTGGACCTGAGGAAGTGGTCAAGGTCCTTTGGACTGTGAGCTTGGCCACTTGTTCTTTAGATCCATGCCTTCTTGGCAGGTCAAGGCCACCTGGAAGATAATATGTAGGAGAGTTCTGGCAATGATAAATTCATCCTTGATGGAGGAGATTGTTCCTTGCTTCCTAAAAAGATGTTGGTTTACCCCCTCCTTAAAAAACCTTCACCAGACTCCTTCATACTGAACAATTATTATCCAGTATCCAACCTCCCCTTTTTAAGGACATACATTGGTTATGCTTTTGGATGATCTCTGGCAAGAGTGGGATGAGTGGAATTCTTTCTCTTCTTGTCCTTTCAATGGCCATCAATACTATTTACCGTGATATCTTCCCATAATAAGTTAAGAAGTTGGGAATGGATATCACAAGACTGTGCTGGTTCACTTCCTTTCTTCTTTCACAGATCCAGTCAGTGTTGATTGGGAGTACAATGTCCTTTTGATCTCTTGATCTCTACTATGTGGGGTTCATTGTACAAGGGAAGATCTGGGTGGTAGGGTCAGCTGATGATAGGTCCACCTCTTGATCTCTACTATGTGGGGTTCACAGGGTTCAGTGCTCTCTCCACTTCTATTTAACCTCCAAAAAAAAAGCCATTGGGTGAGATCATCCAGCAAGATGGGATGAGGTATCATCAATATGCTGATGATACTCAGCTATATACCTCTGCCTCTGAGGAGCTAAGTGATTCTGTTGATATTCTTTCTCAGTGCATGGAAACTTCAGAGGTGTATACCTGGGGGTTTTCTCATGCACCACCCAGGACTGCCAAAGATGGACCCAGTTGCACCAGCATGAAGGGTCCTTCTTTCAAGCCTTCAGAGTTGGGGTCTTGTTTCATGTGCTGGGCATTTTTCATAAAAGAAGACTTTAGGCAGGCATGAATGGAGGCCTTGATTGGCACACGTTTACAGGAATTGGGTGGCAGGTGAATGGAGTCC
>JANHZU010001443.1:176472-186655 GCA_032468055.1 Acrochordus granulatus | reverse complement strand
AGAAAAGACTGTGATGCTGGGAAGGACTGAAGGGAAGAGGAGAAGGGGATGGCAGAGGATGAGATGGATAGATAGCATTGTCATCACAGTGTGATGGGTGTGGGCTTGGGAAGACTCTGGAAGGCAATGCAAGACAGGGGGCTTGGTGTAATGCAGTCCATGGGGTCACGAAGAGTTGGACATGACTGCGCAACTGAACAACAACATCTATAGGGTATGATTGCCAAAAAGTTAAGATGGCAGCTACAAAGGTGCAATCAAAGCTCTATCCATTTTCTCTGTTTTCACATGGGTACATCTGTGCCTGTATTTTTCCCATTCTTGCTAGTAGAAGACTCTTACTATCAAGAGTTTTCTGAAGCTACTTTTGTACCTATGCAGGATAGGGTGGCTGATTATGGCTCTATTTTTTTTTATACCACATACTTGTACAATCTGTTTTATGTTAAAATTAGCTTTGAAATGAATACCAGATGACTGGTAAAATATAGCCTTTGTTTAAATCTCTCTCAGTCTCTCTTTTGCCTTTGTGAAGTAGGTAAGATTTGCTAATTTTATTCACTTACTTTATGACACCTTGAATTGTAAACTGTGGATGCAAAAATTAAGGGGTTAGAATCGGAAAAGTTGTGTGGGACAACAAAAAGGACATATGTGGTATGGTTTGCCATCAGAAATGCTGTATAATATTGCTGGTGATAGACTAATTGTGTGAAACAATCTCTGGTTTATTTGTAGTATCACACCACTATGGCTACTTTGTTTCATTCCCCTTTCCCATTGTGCAGTATCATAACCGACAGGCAATTTTTGGAATTTTTTTCAAGCACAAATAGCTTCTCTTTTCTTCCTGTTGCTATGATGAAGTTTTTCTTGAGAGAAATATGGTAGCTGGGTTTTGCATAGCTTAAATTAGACTAGTTGGACCTATTATTTATAAATATATTTTGTCATAATGAAGTTTGTGAAATAGCTCATTAGCAGTACAGACTTTTCAATATGTTCACAGCTAATCAGTCTTAATTATCTGTATATCACAATAATGCATGGGAATTTTAAAAGGGTACTTTCATTCTATCGGAAAACAATACCATTGTAGATATTGGATCACAATATAATGTTCATCTGAATAATTGAACTGGAAGAAAAACACCAGTTGTACTTTTCATTTCAATGATGTTAATAAAATAATCCCAAAGTTTTCTTCTGCCATTTTCATGATCTTTCGGTATTTCATATTTTCCATTTAACTCTCATTTATGGTGGTAAAATTACAGGAAAGGCTGTAATTCTTCCAAGCATTTTTTTTAAACTAGTGAAATTATAATTGAACCAAAATACTTCCTCTCCTATTTAATTCAGATAGAAATATTTTTTTCACTATGTAGGATGATAAATTCATATTTTTTTTCTTTTCACATAAGCTTCAAAATTGAACCAGAATCGTTTGAAGACATCTTTTTGTTTTCCTCCACACCTGTCATTCATCACTTTGGTGCTATTTGGTGTAATTCTTAGCTAGGCTTCAATGCTTATTTTAACAGTTTAACTAAGGTACATTGCTTTCATTTAAGTAAAATTCTGATCCATTCTTTCATGGAATTATGTACAACTGATTTTATTCAGAGTATAAACTAAATAAATTTTAAAATCAACATTTTAAAATACATTCTAAGTTATTTAGCATCACATAGATTGAAGTGAGTAAGTAAATTAAGATTAACCCAAAGTAAGTATATTAACCCACATTCTAAGTTTTCTTCAGCTAATATATTCCTCCAATATCAATGAACCAATATACCATCATTTATTTATTTATCTATTAAATTTGTATGCCGCCAAAATCCGAAGATTCTCATTGTGGCTTTCTTTTATATTATAAGCTTTCATAAGAAAATAAATCCTTTAGTCACAGACAAAACAGAATCTGTTTATTTTTTAGTTTGAACCAAATCTCCTTTTGTAAACTTGGAAGAGAGGATGAAGTCTGTTCAAAATAAAATAATATTGGAACAATCTATATACTACTAAACCTCTTGTATCTATTTACCTATTGGTAACCTTCAATTCAGGGTGAAACTGTGTGTCATAGGGCAATGTTTTTGAATCACGGTATCTCAAATGGGCTAACTTATAGAAAGTGAGGACCCAATACTGCTGTGGAATGAAATTTGGGAGTTTTGGCTGCTTCAACGTTCCCATGGTGCTGCTGCTTTAGATTTGCCTCAGTCTTCATTTCTAACACTCCCTGCCAATTTCCGACAAGCAAATGTGACAACTCACACACACTTATGCATTGTTCCTGACCCATGTCTTACACTTGCATATCCATTCCAACCCTTAGGGCATCTGTCATGTATCACCATGCATTGTTACTGACTGACACTGCATCCTGGCACAATGTCTATGTGGCACCTCACATTTACCACTGTACATACTTCCTGACCAATACCACACTCCCATATGCCCTCGCATTGGGGAAAATGTGTGAAGGTCCATAGATCTGGCTTAGAGGTTTGTGCCATGTGGCCTAGAAGGTTGTGCTGAGGTGCAAAGGGATGTGCAACATGGGTTGGGGAGGATGTACAGAGGTGTGAGGGGGTCTCAAGGGTGAGAAGGAAGCATAGCAAAGACTGGAGATAATATGCAGATGTGCTTGAGTGTTAGATGAGGAAATATCTCTGAAACAATCATTCCACAAGTCATGGGTTGTCTAGTTATTTCCTATCATTACAAAATACTACTTCTTTTAACACAGCCTAAGGCTGCCCTTGACTTTCTAGTGGCCACATTGTACTGCGAACTTATATTTGGTTTATAATATATTGTATACTAAGATAATATTTTCAAGCCAAACAGTTTCTTTTCTACATATAGTATGTGCATGCGTTCTTATTCCTTAAAGGAAGAAGTTTTCATTTTGTCTCACTTAAATGTTATTATGTTTTTTTCTGTACCACAAATATATTATGACCAGAAATTATTTTATTTTTTAAAAATAAATTTAATTATTGAATATTATCCTCACAAACTACTTCCAATTTTATAATATATCATGCATATTATATCCTACATCAGTAGATCACAAGAATGCACATGGAATCACTCATCTAAAGAGCAGAAGTCCTAGAAAACCAGGTAGGAGGGAGGGAGGGATTAAATAAAATATCCCACATCATGCTAAATCATCATGGAATTCCTTCTCTTTGGAGAAGGGATAAATGGAAGACCAAGGCAAACTGGAATGAATGAACCTCAGAGAGCACACCAACATTTTGCTCCACTTCTGTTGCAGAATTCTTCCCAAATAAGAGACAAACTGGTGCATGCTTCAAGAAACCTGATTTCCCTCTGTGCTGCATATCTAAATACAATGCTCATCTTCCAAACCTCCTAATAGGCTGATTAAATTATAATTATAATCTTCCTTATTTTCTCATTTTAAATTCAGTGGCTTGTCTGATTCTTTTGCTCAGTTGTGAAACTGATCTAGAGGCCTAGCTAGGCTCACAAATGAATGCTGTCCTCCACTTGGCTAGTGAAGAGCTCCCTCCAAAGAAACTTGACCTTGCCATTTATCTTGTCAGCCCTTGAACTAAATGGGATTTTGCTGTTTTGCCCCAAGATGATTTTCTTCTCCTTTTATTTGCTGGATAAGCTAGTTTGTTAGTTTGGCTGCCAGCCAATCTAACCTTTTGTAGTTTTTCCATCTGGTTTACTTTCAGAAATATTGACTGCTCCTCTTAGTCCATTACAATTCTATGCCTCTCCGCTCTGTTACCTATGTCCTCCATCAACTGTGCATCTCCGTACTCCTTTCCTAACTACCTGAACCTTGTGATATAGCTTTCTCTGTTTCACACTGGTACCTTTCAAAGTTATTTTAATCTTTCCTGCCATCCTTCTTTATTCACTCAGTTTGTATTCCTTTATATTTTATAAAAGGCATGCTTACAGCACAGAAGTGCATCTATATTACAAGGTTCTTAGGAAAGCTTTGCAACCTGGCAGGTATTATTATTGTTGCTATTGCTACATCTATGTCAATAGTTGCAAAGTATTACATATTGTGTATGTTGCCCTAAGTATTTTTACTAGCTTTTTTCTCTAAAATGCTTTATAATACTATTTTTTCTCTTTAAAAATAATAATATACTATTGTATATTATGACACAATATAATCATAAACATACTCATATAATGACCAAATGTAATGGTGAAGAACATTGTTTAATTAAAATTTGTCAATGAAACAGAAACATTTATAATAGTGATGACAGTAAAAGATACAATAATTTTACAACTGGCACAATAAAACAAAATATTACATATCAAAAACTATTGAAATATGTCACAGATTTTCCTTAAGTTAAAAGCTCTATCTAGCACAAGTTGAACCCAGATAATCTTATCTGCTAACTGAGAATTACTGCCATTGATTTTCAAAGCTTCACAGGGAAGTCTTTTCATTAGTTATTAACTACTAATGAGAGGGATGTCTTTGGTTCAGAATTACAGAGCTTGAAAAGAGATGAATAAAGTAAAAGTTGTACAGAGCACTGTTACATAGCAAGAACTGCATCTCAGAACAAGCTCAAGATGCCATAATAAAGGGATCTGCAAATGATCACAAAGTTAATAGAAAGGTTTAGTTATTGGCTTAGTTGTCAAAAACAGGCTTCTTGGGACCTTTCAGGTTTGATGCTGTTTGCCACATCTTTTCTTCTTATTTTGTATAGTCTTGAATATAGATATTAAGGCAGATGTTTTCAAACTTTTTCATGGTGCATATTTTATAGGTGGGTCTTTCAGATTCTGAAACCAGAAATCCTGTGATGTCAAAGGTTGCTGGGATTAGGGGTGAGCTGTGGAGGTCATCCACTTCCGGTGAAGTCATGGAGCTGAGGTTCTGGCTGATGTGGCATACTTCTAGATCTTTTGTGGCACACCAATGTACTATAAAATAGTGGATGAAAACTGCTACCCGAGGCATGAATATTGTTACTGAAAACAAAAACAAGTAATCAAGACAGCCTCAAAAACTCCCTCATGCTGGAAGTAGAGGGGGAGAAACCAGATCATTAGAGTCTTCCAGAAGATTAATAGGATCAGTGCCAGGTATGGTAAATCTCTGGAACAATAATATTCGTCAGTGCTGGTGTGACAGAGAAGACATACCTTTTGCATCCTGCTTATTAATACTTCTTAAGTTACAGGATTGGAGCATGTTTACTCTATCAGATATTATCAGATCCACAGAAATAATTGGAGATAAGGGTCCCACAAATAATCAGCTTTTGTGCCATGAAGGCTTTATAGATTAAAATTGAAAGGCTTTATAGATTTATATACAGTTAGTATATCCAGAAGTATGATGCTAAATGGGACATCTCATAGTGCAAAAATGTTACATGAGAGCACCAAGATGCTTTGAAAACTGCATGTGCTTCTCATGCTGCCACTAAGTCCATTTAAAACTTCCACTCCATTTGCTCAAATCAACATTTTCCCTACAAATTCTTATTAGTTATTCTTATTAGCTGGACAGTGAATAGGAAGAAAATAATATAATTTGTGGAATTCACAGCCAGAAGATATGACAGCCCTCATGCCACTTTAAGTGACTTAAAGAGGAGTAAGAAAAGTCTATGGAGGACTATTAGTCATTATGACTATATGTAGCACCTAGTATCAGAAATAGGCATCTTATTCCAAGTTATTTTAAGGGTTCAACAGCAGAAGAGTATCAGGACTTTTATCTCTTGTTGCAGGTTTAACCAACTAATAAAAAGTAACTAGAATGTAAGAGAAGATGGACTGATCTGGCCAAGTCAGGTCAGGTTTATTTACATTCTTAGCTTTTTCTTATATTCATTTGTTCTTCAAAATAGATAATTGTTGGTGGGCTTTGGGTCTCTTTGATTTAACAATGCCATTTATCAGGACTGAAATATATGTCTTAACTATGGTGATGAAATGAGATCTCTCTAAAATATGTGTGTTTTCTACCCTGTTGGCTTCTGAAAAGCCTTGAAAACCAAGTTGTTCTCCCAGGGCTGGCTGGCTGGTTGACTTTATTTATTTATTTATTTATTTAATATACTGCCCATCTCACTTTGAAAAGTTACTCTGGGAGTTTAGATAGGATAGATGTATTTTTGTCTATATTTTTGTGTAGAGCAACCATATCCCATCCTGTTCTGTACTATATATTCTTATTCTTTATTATATTGTGAACTGAACTCAGATAATTTTGATGTGGCATACTTCTAGATCTTTTGATTAGGCTGTATCTCCCCCTTAAATTAATTTAATTAGGCTGTATCTCCCCCTTAAATTAATTGATCACAAATTGATTAGGACAAAATTTAATGGAATTAACCAGCTTCCACATTTCAAATCCAAATCAAAGAAAAATATAGAAATCTAATCACAGGCCTCCCACCTTTTATTGTACACATTATAAACATTAAATATTAAACTAACACATAGATACATAAGGTTTTCCGATTTATTTATTAAACTTATATGCCAGGATATTTGACAGAATGGGAGACATGGCAGAAAATGCTTTTCTCCTGGACCTCACCAGCCAGAATTCCTTGACTGAAGGGTTCTGCAGCATGACTCTTCTACTAGCCCAGGTGGGATGGGCCAATCCAATTGGGATGAGACTGTTATGAAAAAAATGGCCTTTGTTTTTTTAGGGATTGGGTAAGGGAGGTTTGTACTGCTTCAGATACATCTGAATTAAGATTACATGATGTGCAGGAGAGAAGATTATTTTCCAACTGTTTTCTAAGAAAGCAATAAAAACTAGAAACTGTAAGGGTGAAAACAAAATTTAGAATCACTTTATTATAAGTGATATAAGGTAGTTTCACAAAATGTTTACATGTTGCATTAAAAATAACTCAGTTTGTAAGTAATTACATTATGCCACATTATGATACATTAAATAATTCTTCTCTCTAAAATATATTGGAAAACACTTCAACTCACCCTCAAAGAAGTAAAGAGTTACAACTTTACTCGTTGATAAACAATACTGTTGCACACATGTCAGAAGCACCTTCAAGGTACTCCAGGTTGAGAGGATTAGCTGGGGACATCACCGTTGCCTAGGGGATGCCTGATTGGGGGTTCCTTTCATGTCTCTGCTATTGTTTCCACTGAAGAGGTACCTATTTATCTACTTGCATTTGCATGCTTTTGAAGTGCAGGAGCTCATTTGTCATGCAGTACGCGGGTCTCGAACCTGAGCTTGCTGATCAACAAACTCAGTGTTCTATACACTGAGCCACTGCACTCCTTTTATAGACAATACTAATCAAAGTCTATTAAACATGACACACCTGCTGCATCCAATTTTCTATATGGGGTAGAACAGATTCTCAAATGCAATGAAAATTATTATACTTCCAAGGAACACTTTTTCATGGCTACAATGCTTCAGTACAGATGAGGAACACTATTGAAAATCAGTAACTGGCAGGTCCAGCTTTGATTCAGAAAATCAACCCTTTTGGAGGGTTGATTTATCTGGGTTACTCACTCATCCCAATTCCAGCAACCCCACATATGTACCACACCACCTCTGGTTGGATTTAGGACTATATTTTGTTTAACAGACAAAAAAAGAGTAATTAGTACAAGTAGTCAAAACAAAAAAAGTAGTTAACAGTATAGTTAACACAGCACTTAACTATGCTAACTGAGGCCAGAAGTTTCACTATTAAGCAATGTACTTGTAAGTTGAAATATCATGTGACTACACCGTTTAGCGATAGTAGTTCAGGTGCAACATTAAGTGAGGACTGTGTGGCTTGTTAACTGCAACTTCCAATTTCCTGTCAACTTTCCCATTGACTGCTCTTATGGGAATCCAACAAGATTGCAAATTGTGATGTTGTGACCATGGGATACTGCAATTTCATAATTGTGAGCCAGGCACCTAGCACCCAGATGGTAATCATGTGACTGTAGAGATGCTGTAACAGCCACAAGTGCACATCTACTGCTCATTCTGCACTGACATAATTTTGATAGTCACTGAATGAATGGCCCTTAAACAAGGACTACCTGTAATAATTTTTAGTTCCTTCCATTTATAGGAGTCATCATTCCTTGCCCATCCTTTTCCTTTGCTACTATCAGGTATAGCATTCTGAGCTGACCAGCTAACCCAGACAATATGCAGCTGATCTCTAGAGGGAAGCAGAGTTATATGTTTCTCTTTGCTTTTCCCTAGTAATCCCTTGAATTTTTGCAGCCCTGATATACTTATTCCTTTAATCCTGATTGGTTTGCACCACAGCATCTTTTTTCCTTTCAGATCCACTGCAGTTCCCTGAATTACTGAAAAAAAATTAGGGAGATGAAATGTTAAACAAAAACAAAGCTGAAGGAAAATCTGTTTGAGTCTAGATGATGATAAGAGCTAACATTCAAGACTACACAATGGTAATTTGAATGGCGAAAATAAGTTATTTTGCCACCCTGACTGAATATCATAATGTAGCTCTCTTAAAAGAGTTATATGCTTACTGGGTGCAAACTATTGTGACAAACAACTGAAGAGCCACTGTGATGGATTTTTGTAACATATGGATAAGAAAATTGCTTATTTGAGTCATAAGGAAATTGATAGTCTATCTGTAGTGTCAATTCTACTTCTTTTGGTTTGGATTCCTGCACTTTATGTTTATTAAAGCATTCTGTGAGGTGATTGGAAGTTGGACTCGAGAGATAATCAGTGTTTCTTAACAGAGGGGATGTTCCCGTCAACTGTGAAACACGTAGTGATATATCCCTGTAGAAGTAAGGAAGATGGTCTTCATGGAAATATCCAAGAACCATTACATTGGCAAAGAAGAAAGAAATATTTTTAAAGTCCAGAACAATAAAATGTTGAAATAACTCAAGCAGATCCTTCTCCAATTCATTGAACTGTAAGAAGAGGGGGAGATACAGCCTAATCAAACTTGCAAGATTCTGTTACTATAGCCAATCTCAAAACAAGTCATTCTAGTCTACAGTTTGATGTTGGTTTCTTGGTTTGGTCAACCAGTAGGCCTGATGATCTCCTGCTTAACAAGCCTTCACTCAGTTCAGATGTCAGCTCAATGTACAGCATGGAAACCACATTTGACATGTTAATGGTTGACTTATGAGATAAAAAGAGTGTAACCATTAGGGTACTCATTGCTGTATTAAAAGGTTTCAATACTATTAATTAAGGCCTCCCTCCAGATGTATCTGAAGGATTGGTGGAGGGACTTTAGGGCACTGGGTGACAGGTTCTTTTCCTTTGGGGAACTGGTTCTCTTCCTTTCTGACAGACAGAGGAGGAGGAGAGATCTACTCCAAGGCCTCTATTATATGGACAAACTCAGTGTTCTCTGCTGTCTCAATTTCTTTTTGACTTCTATGTGGACATTTTTAGTATGGTGTTTGGTATCATTACTGAGGTTTGTTGACAATATATTAATCATACAGCTCTTGGCTGAAAAGTGATGCAAAAGTAATGTTAAGCAGCATTTAGAAGTTCTCAGAGTCTCGATGAACAAACTCAGATTGAATCCCACCAACATGGAATGGGTTTGGGTTTGCAAGTCTACAGATTCCAGGCAAAACTACTTTTCACTCTGAACAGAGTTGTACTTCCTCTTCAAATGTAGTTTACAATTTAGGATCCTCCTATACTCATAGCCCCTGGTTAATGAAAAGTTGATAATGGAGGAAGGAAAGATTTTTCATAGTTATGACTAGTGTAACAGTCAAGAATTGACTGTTTGCAAGATTGCAAGAATTCCTGAAACATAAGTTCCTTTCCACAGTCATTTACATTGTGATCTCTCATGTGCATTATTGTAATAAAATCTACATGCGCTACTCTTCTACTTCCAGCTCCAAAATAACTCAATTTATTTGGGAGTTAAGGATGAAACAAAGGGAAAATAAGATGATCAGGGAAAGAAAAATTAAAATGTTTCTGTTGGAGTTTGAATCACCAGCCATCTACAGTGAAGCCTCACAAGATGAGACTAATCCATTCCGGAAGAACGCTCTTAGCGCAAAATACTCATAAAGTGAAACAAGGCTTTCCATTGAAAACAATAGAAAATTGGACGATCTGTTCCACGCCCCCAAAAATATTCACCAAAAAATCATTTTCAACGGA
>JANHZU010001443.1:139849-155072 GCA_032468055.1 Acrochordus granulatus | reverse complement strand
GAGTACTATGAAATTTCTGCACCAATCTTTTAGTGATGGAGTGGACAAATGTGGTATAAATCATTTGATTTCCCTGAACAGTCATTTCTCCAGAAGTCAGCAATCTCCCTTCATGCCCTTGCTCTCGTGAACTGCAAGGGAAGTCATTGTGAGAGTAATTCGCTTGTTGGGTATTTGCATGGGAGAAAGAACCTTGCCATTATTAAATTGTTAGAGATTCTTCTCTCTTTGGGAAAATTCAGAAGAAGGATTCATCCAATTTATTTGCCCACAAATTCGATAGTGAATTTCAAAAGGATGTTTGTCCAACTCCAGTTAGAGCAATCATTTATATCTCCAAGCACAAAATCCTCTCATTCACTCAATACTTCTGGAGTGGACTTTTTCATCTCATTGTAATCATTGAGCAGGAAAAAGGAAAAGGATTCACTTTTCACTCTGGTTGCAACATAATGTCAGAGCTATGGCTGTAGTGGTAAGTTCTAAGC
This sequence comes from Acrochordus granulatus, assembly GCA_032468055.1. Lineage (NCBI taxonomy): Eukaryota > Metazoa > Chordata > Lepidosauria > Squamata > Acrochordidae > Acrochordus > Acrochordus granulatus. The sequence continues at coordinate 154,584 of JANHZU010001443.1, read as the reverse complement.
TAGTTCATATAGTCTAAAAGGATGAGTCTCAATGACTGTTGTCCCTTAAAAAAAGCAGAACTTTAGTGTGCTAAGAATAACTAGATAGTTAACACTCAGTGGAAGAAATATAATAGCCATATTTCAAACTTTTACTCAGATACACATTTTTATTAATCTTCTCTATGAAGGAACCACTTAGAGCAACTGCTGATTGTGTACATCTAGTGAAAAAGCCGGCCTTGCCAAATGCATAATTTTTAATACCCATTTATCCATTTTTCTTTTGAACTATGAATTTAAGGGAGATATATATATATCTCCCTTAATAAAATATTATATACAGATAATGTTTTGTGTGAATCATGCTTAACCATTCTTCTTAGTGCTGTAAATTGTTTAATGTAAGCAACCAAAAGTTATCTGTGGGTTAATTGCTAATAATTAAGTGAAAAGGGTAACACTTTCTGATTTAGATCACCATAATGAATCTTACTTTACACACACACACATATAGATACAATCATCTATCTGAGTTATTTAATTCTGGATTATTGACTTTAAAAGTCTATATTAACTGTATGTCTCTGTCATTTTATGATTGTTTTAAACAGATAGCCAGGGGTGCACAACATTTTCAGACTTACAATCACACAGCTACAAAGTGGTATGTAGATTCTGTATTTCACTAAAATGGTGGGTGTGGATTGAGCAGAATTAAATCAGATTTCATTTACCTGTAAATTTGCTGAAAAATTTAGTTGGCTTGATTATTCTCCAGTCATGTCTTTACTCATCTGTCATCTTAAAAATCACTATTTGTAACAATGTTTAGAGACCTCTGAGAGTTTTTTTTAAGGATTTGGGTTTCCAGATATATGATTCTTCAGTAAACTTTTTAATATATTACAATGGTACATGTGCAGTGATGTTTTCTTGGAAAAAATAAAAGACAAATCTGAATAAGGGGCAAATCTGAAAGAGGTTAATAAGAATAATTTTTATTTGTTTATTTATTTTTATCCCATTTTTCTTATTTTTATAAATAACTCGAGGCAGTGAACATACCTAATACTTCTTCTTCCTCCTATTTTCCCCATCACAACAGCCCTGTGAGGTGAGTTGGGCTGAAAGAATGATTGACCCAAACCATCACTCAGACAGTTTTTCATACCTAAGGTGGGACTAGTACTGGGACTAGTACTGGGACTAAGGTGGGACTAGTACCTGGTTTCCAGGTTTATATTTATGTTAATAACTTTGCTTTACAAAAAAAAAAAAAAAATCAAGAGCAAACCAAGAAGAACTCTACAGAAATCATCTCCTAATAAAAATATCTACATTTATTTAAAAAAAGACAATTCAATTTCTATATTTTTCACCCAAATGTGAAAGTGGTTCCATTTATACAATAAAAGTTAAATGACCAAATAAAGCACAAAACTGAGTTTTTGAAAAATAAATAAATCTAAATGACAGCTTTCTAAAATAAAAGACTATTCATCTTAGCAAAAGACATATAGTCACTGTAAGTAATGGCCTAGAATTCAAGCAAGAGGATAGATGAGGAAAGTGATTTTTATTTTAGTCTAGGTATTTAGAAGTCTTTGAACAAGCTACAACAAAATTCTATCTATATCCTATGGGAGAAAATTATCTTAAAAGAAGAGTTACTAGACATGTTAGCTAATCTAAAATGTGATTTTAATAAAGTGAAATATAACTGTTTTGTATGTACTAAATCATGAAACTCTCATGAAATGTATCTTTACGTTTGTTTTAATCCAAGCTGATAAATAGGAATAAAAGTGAAATGTTTCTTCTAGTGGAATAGTATGTATTTTCTTCTAATTTTATCTTATATTACTCTGTAAACTCTTCCATGGAATATCTATATTTTGTAATTTTTGTTTGTTCTTTTTTTCTCCATTTTCTTCTTTTAAAAATAAATTTGAAAATGAAAAGTAAAGTCATGTCTGATCAATCTTTTATCAAAGTGAAACACTTCTCTCATTCTAAAAAACAAACAGAATGAAAATCTAGAGCTACTGTAGCTAATTTTACTCTTAACATACAGATTTGTACAAGAGGAAGCATGTACATGAATAAATGTAAGGAAATACATTTCACCAAACTCCAAATCAAATCCTTTTCAGTCCATGGAAGTGATGAATCTTTGTATATCCTATACGAGAGTAGGCATGAAAGCTTTCATTTGAACACTGTCATTGGCTTTTCTGTTTGTGTAGAAGTTGCAGCACTAATCACCTCTCAGGATTGTACTCTCTCTGGGAAAATTTACATAGGGAGAGATGGATTTGGACAAATTCATTCCCTATGAAGAAGACAGTGAGAATCACCAAAGAATGCATACAGCTAATGTATCCCCCGTTTCACTTCCTTTCTTTATGTGTAGAACTAACATACCAGTGATGGACAGTTTCTGTAGTCCACCACTTTTCTTGCTGCTTCTTCCTATTTCCACACCAACTTCAGGGTTTCTTCCCTTAGGACATACTCTGACAGTGTTCTTTCTTTTTTAATAATAGTTTTTATTAAAGTTTTGAAATACAAAGATGAAAAACTAAGCCAAATAGGTGTGCTTGGGCCAGTCACAAACTCACCTCATAGTGTTGTTGTGGAGAAAAATAGAAAGAGAAAAGTGTGTTGATATATTAGCTGCTTCGGGTTATTTGCAAAAGTAGTAGGATATAAATAAAAATAAAACAAAGAAATAACTCCCCTATTCATCAGAACAAGTACAATTTCAGTAACATCACTTTCTCTAACTTTTCCACCAGAAATCTCTTTATCCCATAACTCATCTTTTATCTATTAAGAAATGATAAAGCCTCATCATTCAATCTTAATCAGCAAAAATCCATTAAGACTTATCAGAAATAATATTTATATGTTATTAAATTAATTTCATATTCCTTTCTTGTATTTTACACAATAACTTATAATTTTCTCTAAAAATACAAGTTTCTTCTCATTTCTTATATCTATAAACAATTATTTAAGGCCTCATCATTCAAATTTAAATAAGAATAATTCCATTAAGAGCTATCATATTAAAAATCTTGCTATTTAATCCTTAAATAGTGCCCCACAAATTAATTTATTATTTTTTTCTTTATTGCCTTTCAAAAATCTCCTTAACAAGTTTAATACTTCTTTTTTAACACCATAGTTTATCACTTTCTGTATCTCTATAACTTTTTCTAAAAATCACAACAAATCTCTTCTTCCCTTATCTTTTGTATAAAAAAAATCTTTAAAGCTTTGTTATTCAGCCCTTGTCAATCCATTGACAAGGATCCATTGAAGGCTACTAGATAAAAAAAAATTGAAGGCTACTAGATAAAAATCCATTGAAGTCTACTAGATAAAAAATTCATATCCTGAATATTTTAAGCTTAAACAAATACCCAACAATACTTTTGTTTACTTTAAAAAAGTTTTAATGTTTATTCATTTAAATGATGTCTCAAAAGCTAGTTTCTTTTCATTTTTTTCTCAGAAATTCCTTCAGAACTATAACACATCTCTTCTGTAAATCCAAGATAAACTCTAAGTTGAAATCCATAAATCCAAGTCATTCTTCTGATTTATTATTTGTTCCCTTTAGTTATTAAAACATCAGTCAATTTCATTTGTAAGTTCTTTGTAACATCTGTGTCCGTATCATTCTTGTAGCCTGTCATTTTTAAATCCATATCCTAAATAGCCTGATTCTCAATGATATTCTCTTCTTCTTCTAAACCCATAATTATAGCAGCAGACAATCTTTAGAGAAAATTTGGAATACATTGTCGCCAAATAGCCTTGAATTTTTCCAGAGTTGAAATACTTTTCTCCATTCTGTATCAGTGGGTTTCTTCTTTAATTGTGATTTTTAGTTCTTTCTGCTTGCCTCTAGAAGAGGGGCCTTCAAGTTTCCTCTTATCATGTTTTTCTCTAATCTACAACATGGTTTTCATAGAAAGATTTCTAACAGTGAGATTCAAAATCTTCATATATTTAACAAGATTTTAAGTAACCCATAGGAAAGAGTTTTATAATTAGTTTCAAAATCTTACTTCAGTCAATCTGACCCCTTAATCTATTTGTAACTTTCCAAAATCAACATTCCAGTCATCCTTTTACTGTTTCTATCAGAATAAAATATTTTTCTTTAAATTTTTAAACTTACATTAACTTTCTTTCACTGAAGATTGGAGGAGAATTACTTGGTCTATGTAATTTGCCCTTCAGAAGGTTCTTATTATTTAAAAAGTGATTAACAAGCCATTTCAACAAGTGATTAAGAGAAGAAGTGGGCAAACCCTGCATCCATCTGATGCTGCTGAGCTGCAGCTTAGGCAAGATGATTTGCTCATAACTCTGAAACTCAATAGAGGTCACTTTTTGTGGTCTTTTTGTGGACATCTATAAGGAGCACCTGTGAGTAATCCTGGTCCTCTTCTTGATCTGGAGAGGAGAAGCCAATTCCTCTCTCCGCAGCAGCTGTAAGCTCCGCTCTCTGTTGAGCTATACTTAATCTACCATTGCTTCTCTGGAAGTCTTGATAGGACAGTGTTTCAACCTCAGCAATTTTAAGATGTGTGGATTTCAAATCTGAGAATTCTCTAGCCAGCATGCTGGGAATAAGAGTCCACATACCTTACAGTTACTGAGGTTGAGAAACATTGAACTAAGGGAAAACAGGGCTAAAAGTGAATATATTCTGTTGCTGGACTGGTTGTAATTATTTAAAAAAAAAACCCTAGTTTTGTCTTTAGGTGCCATAGCTCCAGATAAATTTTAGAATTATTGTTAGATTGCATAATAATAATAATGCTTAATTGGTCAGATATAATAAAGTGAAGATGATTTTCCAGCCTGTATGTAGTTTGTCAGTTTACATATTTCTGAAAAACAAGGAATCAAAGATACTTAATTTCTTTTTAAGGTGGCTTTTATCAATTTGACGTAGAACTGGCATTTCTGATCATTCTAAGTATTCCGTTTTTTTCTTTCCACAGATTGAAAAGGGAGTATCAGCATGTATTGTCAGAAATGGGTTTCTTTTGCTCTGACCCTCATTCAGGTGGGCCCATGTCTTCCCTGTGTGCACAATCATAATACTACAAACATGGAACAAGGTTTGATGAGATCTCAGAGTGTGAAACATAGCCACATTCGGAGCCTGCTGGATGCACAGGAAGAACTGACGTCAACACTTTCTTTGAAATCAGGCCAGGTATGGTAACTCTTCTAAAGGAAGATTATCAAGAGATTAAGGTGTTGATTGGTATCTGGCTGCTTCCCTAAATTTTGCTTTAATCTTCTCTTTCTGGTGAGAAAAATGTTTCTTTGAAACTTTTTTGTGATGTATGTGTAGCAAAGTCAATGATATATAAAATATGTATCACTGCATATTGAGATTATATATATGTATATATATATACATATATATACATATATCAATACATGGATGCATAGGAGCAATATTTGACCATACATTACAAAATATTTAACTATTTTCCTAAAGATTCTCATTTAACAGAATCAGAAGCAGTTCTGACTCAGCTTTCATTAGGCGTAAAGTTTCTCTGTACAGAAATAATACTTGACCAAGGAGCTGGGAATTATTGCTGATGGGTTGCAACATTTAAAATAAAAATAAGGGCCTTGTAGGAACAAACTTTCTTGATTATTCCCTATATTGGTGAAAACAAGTAGAAGGCTATTCCTTCCATATGTTTTCACTCCTTTTTCTCCACCACTTTATCCTTCGTCTGTCTCATGCTGATATTCTGTCTCTCCTTTCATTGCCATCATACCCTGCTTCATTCCTTTTCTGCATTTTCACAACTGTACATCACTCTCATTCAGATTTCATAGCCACACTGCACTGTGAAAATGTGACACAGATGTTTGAGGGTCAATACATACAGGAGAAGATGGCATCATTTTAACTGGTGGAATGGGACATCAGGCAGTGAAACCAATCATATACCACCTTGGGTAATACTACCAGTAACATCACCTGAATAGCAAGAGAACAAATCTGTTGTATGACTGAATATCCACAAGGCAGCAGTAGTTTTGCTGCTTATAGTTTTTACAAAAATCATTTTAAAACTTTTTTAAAATCATTTCTTCTGTGAAACTTCATCAACAGGTCACTGACATCATTTCATTGCTGACAGTTTTTTGTGGTTATTTGAGCTTCTTCTGAATTATGGATTCCTGGATAAGCTCCAACAATTTTGGATGTTTCGGTACCAATACTTTTAGAAGGTGTCACATTGGAAAATCTGCCCCAAATATCCATATGGCTAGTCAAAAAGACAAATTCACAAACTGACCAACCCTGTTAGTCTTCCAAAATAAAAGGGTTAATTCATTATCAACACTTAGCAATTGACTTAAATCTGTCACCATTGTTGTTCAGTTTTGGTTCTTCATCAAAGTAGACATGCAAACAAGGAATGAGTTTATCACTATTATTGAGCTGTATATTTTATTATGTTAAGTGGTGGCTAATTTACTCATCATTAATTTTGAATGAAGCAGATTAATACCAAATCCTCTTACCAGTAAGACAGTTCTGGGGCTTTTCATGGTTCATTACTTTAATGTGGCTTTGCCATAAGGAACAATTATTTTTATCCTCCTTAAAACATAGACACTGGTTGTATATTTATTCCAAATTTTTCCTTCTTTTCTCTTCTTATTCTCCCCCTCTCTTCTTTGTCTCTTTCTCTTCTACTGCTGGAAACAGCAAGACCAAGCATGTAAACAAAAATAAAGTTAAATCCATTTTTTTATCTTTAGATTTTGCACCCTTTTTGTAAGGCAACTTTCAAGTTGAATGAATGGCAAAAAGTTTAACCACTAATTAACTAGCACTAAAATTTAATTGGGCCCAAAGGGTGAGGTGCTCAAAATCCATTAATTACTTTTCACAGCTTTTCAAAGCAACCATGGTAGAAGTATGACTTACTTCAAAAGGGGCAAAGAGTGACTCAAATTAAAATGTCTGCATCCACAAACTTGGTATCCTTTTAAAATTTGCTAATATTATCTGAAAGTTTGCTTCTTAAAAAATGAACAAATTAGTAAGGAAATTCAAATATGGATTTTTAATCTGGATGCCAAAAAAGTGACTGCAGTACATTTTGACCCACATAAAGGAGAGTGTACATAGGAGAAGAAGATTTGCTTTTCCTTGTCTCTTTTCAATGAATTTCTGCAGTGCACGTATAGCTACTCTCGATGGTTTCCTTGGAATATGAATAATAGATTAATCCTAATATATCAAACCAATGGTCTATTTATACTTACATTCTGGCTGGGAGGGAGAAGAGGGGATATTTAGCTCAATATGCAATGTTATTATTTATTCTGGCAGTTGACTCCTACTAAGAAAAGGCAAGTTCCTTACTTGGAATCATTAGGAATGAACCTCCAAAATACAAATATCCTCATATACTTCTCTAATAAGACTGCATTTCAAATACTGTGCATATTTATGGTCATGTACTTCAGAAACCATATGATAGTATGGCAAGAGGTTTTTAAAAATGGCAACAAAATTATTACAACTCCTATGTAGAAAATATTATGGCTTTGGGAGCTTTTTAACTTAGAGTCAAGCAAAGTAATGGAGACAAGATGAGGTATACTGTATAAAATCAAGCTTGGAACAGAATATGCAGATCCAGAGTTTTTCTCCGTTGTATATTATATTATATAATTGTATATTATTGGAACCTTTATCTGATGAAACAAAATACAGGAAATATTTCACAAATTTTACACAAACAAGATAAGATTATAGGATATATTGCTATCACACGTAGCCATCACATGTAGCCATCAATTTGGAACGTTTAAAAGGGAGCTAAAGAAATTCATAGAGGATTGAACTGTCAGTAGCTCCAACTCTGGATGACTTAATATGTTTCCTGAATAAATTTTAAATTTTTACCCAGCATAGAAGAGACTTATTACCATTTCCTACATGATTATGAATTTGCCAAAAATATCAAATTAATTACTGCATGACATAGACTGCTAGTGTAAAGAGATCTTTGATTTAGTCCATGAAGGTTCTTCAATCTTTTCTGACTTCAAAAATCCAGAAGCAAGATCAAAGTCAAAGCTGAGGGCAGAAGAACCTTTAAATCATTTGCTATGCATGGAAAATTAAATTATAGGTCATGGCTGGAGATATTTAGTTTTTTCAGTCCAAAATTTTTGAGATTTGTTGAAAATGAATCAGAAACGTGAGAGTAGAACATGTATCATTTTGCATTCTTAGTTGGTCTGCTACGCTCTATTCTAGGACAGAAAGTCTTATGCTATTTAATTAGAACTTGTAGCTAAAGAGAGGGAAAGAGAGAAATGTTTAATTTTATTTCATGTGCTGTTTTAGGAATATTAATCAGAGTATATAATTTAAAGGTAGGACAACATTGATTTGGTGGGAGGCACAAAAAGAAATCTAGGACACAAAATAAAAATAAAGCATTAAAATGAATATTTACAAGATATTTTCATCTCCACTGATTAAAACAAAATTTAAACAGTATCCAAAATATTATTATTTACTAAAACCATCTAAAATGTTACAAGATAATCAGGGAGATTTTTCTTCAGACTATAGATTACATTAATCAAAACTGGCAAAGAAAGGAAAGAGAAGAAAATATTGTAGAAAAAAATCTAGGTTGGGCCATGGCAACTTAAACTGTATAAAATACAACTTAAATATTCATGTTGAAACTTTATTCACACTTGAGAGTATTGCTAGATTGGATTTTATTTTATTTTAAATTTACTATATTTACAAGGCGACTCAACAGAAACAATGTGACTTTGAATAATGAGCAACAGAAAAACAAACAATAAGCCAAAATAACCAGAAAACATAAAACGTGGACATTATATAAATATAGAATATAAAAAGGAGATTGATATAAATATAACAAAAACAATCAAAAGGGTCTCTACACAACTGGACCCAAATAACTGGGGGAAAAAGCATGTCTTAACAGTGTTTATAAAAAGCAAGCAGAGATGGAGCCTGTCATATATTGGAAAGGGAGATCACTGCAGAGCACAGGTACAACCATCAAAAAGTCACGGTCTCACAACGTGGCAAAGTTTAAAAGAAACTGGTAGCATGTGGGGTAAGAAGATGTTCTCTGAAAAAGGCAGAGCCTCAATCTGTTCCTCTTCATCTATGCTCTTATATGCTGCAGAAAGTGCTTCACTTGGCAAAAAGTGACAGGGATGTATAATGGGATATCTTCAGTGATATAGCATATCACCCATAGGTGGTATTGAAGATATTGAAAAAGAGGAGCGAGATGGTAAAGCCTGTGCCCTGTTGTTTCTTGTTTTTTGACTTATCATCTCTCGGAGTTACTATTTGTTTATATCAATGCAAAATGGAATGTTCTGGCCAGTAAAGACAGTTGCCACATTGTCAGCCCAATTTATTGACAAGAATTATGTAGCAAATTCTACAACTGCTCATTTCAGATTCAGGAAGAGAAATATGAAAATAAAAATAAGTTTAAGCAGACAAGTTATACATCAATTGCTCTTCATCTGAAATGCCACATTATTGATCTTGGCGGCTCACAACACAAAAAAACAATACATTAAAAACACTTAAAAATAAAATAAACCATTAAAACAAAATAAAAAACCCAGCAGTCTAGTGAGGTGTGCTAAAAGATTTTGTATGTAAAAAGGGGGGTGAGGATGGCTAGGAAACCACCAGCCACCTCCATGATGATAATGAGACCCCCCTGGAGCCCCAGGCCATCTCGCAGAGCCAGGTCTTAAGGCTCTTCCGGAAAGCCATCAATGAGGAGGCAGCCCTCAGCTCAAGGGGCAAGAAGTTCCATAGGGCAGGAACCACAGCAGAGAAGGCTCTTCTCCTAGGCCCCACCAGCCAAAATTCCTTGGCCAACGGGAACCGGAGAAGGACTCCTTTGCTGATTCTGGTGGGCCAGGAACTCCCCATCGGGGTGACACGGCTCCTCAAATTGCCTGGTCCCATGCCATGGAAGACTTTGAAGGTCAATGTTATGATGGAAACTCTTCCTGTTTTTATGTGCAGGAAAACATAGTTCAGTGATAATCAGTTACACACTAGGAATATTCATAATCTTACATTTGCTTAGGTTCATCAAAGTGCTAACTCCAAGAATGCAGACAAGGCCAAGAAAGGATTAATTCAAAGTTTTTAGTTCATGGTTAGAGGAACAGATCAATTAATTTCAGAGATAGTTTCTTTGACACTTTTTTCCAAAGATGCCTTGTACTAAAAATCCATTATATACCTATCCCAACCAATTCCCACACCCATTAACACATATATGCTGCAACCCAATCAATGAATCAAAGCCAAATTAATTGTATTTAATTTGCATATATTTATAAATACCTCGTCTCTTGAGGCCTGTCGTTGCTTCCAGCACAAATCTATACACCAATATACAGTCTGCTTCAGTGAAAGTTTGCTGGTCTCTGGCTTAAAGTATTTTATGATGGGTGGGTAGGAAGATTAATAAATATGCCTTTTTCTTATGTTTTAGAAGAACTAAGAAGAGAGATGCTATAGCTGTTTTTGTGACTGTTCTAGCATATAAACCATAGATGTTAAGTTTTTTTCCTTAAGTTATTCAGAATAATTTACAATCTATCATGAATTTAGTGCCCAAATCCCAACTCCCTGGTATACTTATTACTTGTCCGACTTGATTGTAATTTATTATTTTTATGAACCCTCTAAAATATTCACTAAAATCATGTTAGCTTATTTATTATAATTTCATTTTCATCTACTTTAAACACACAATATATAAGCCATAAAGTTTCCTGGTCATTAGGATTATTTCCTACTGCTTTCATTTTGCTAGATACTGGCATCTGATCTATAATAGAGTAACAAAGAATGCCTCAGGAGTCTGGATGATCGTTGAAGTATTATTTTAAGAGAAATTGGAATTTATTACCAGCCAATACCAAAATTAATTCAAATGACATTGCCTAATATGATTTAGTACCATCCTGCTGTATTGATGCCACCCAATAGCCTCAGAAAAAAATTAATTCAAAGCATGCAAACTTAGGGATGCTTACTTAATAAAGTAAAATATCATTGAAATCAATGGAATTTCCTTCTGAATAAACATGTTATGACTTGTGTTCAAAAGCGAAGGAGAAGGTACACAATTCTTTACTTAAGTGCACCATTTGATATCTGCATGGCTTGTGGGAGCAGGACAAAAAATAAATTTAATTTCATTTCATTTATATTTAAATGGAGCTTTGTATCCAGAATTCTGAATGTTCCTGCCTCACAGAAAATGAAACAAAAGAGATTTTCCTTAAAATTATATTACAAAGAACGTTGCTGGCTGATTTTTTGCTTCACTTTTTTTTCCCATTTATATCTCTTGCACTCTCTCCCACTAGTTTTCCTGGATTATTGAACAAGGGTTTATGGAAAGCCTGTTTCCCCATCAATATCAATCACATCTTCAATTCATGACTAGTTAAGTGATTCTTTCTGTGGATAACTTGCACAGGACAGAAAAGTTTGCAATGGGCTCATGGAATCTTTCATTCAATTTAACGGTGCTGTTCATTTTCTAGATATGAAAGGGGGAAAAGGGAACATTTCCTTTTCAAATCTAGATAACTGTATGAACCTAATATTTAATTCAACAGTGAAAGAATAAAGGCATTGGAATGAAATGTCACACAATAAAAAAGTTTTTCCTTTCAACATATACATAGTAAAGGCTATAATCTTGGTGGGAAAACATGTGCCTTGATATTTATGTGCCTCTGGTTTCAGAAATAGCATGGGGAGGCTACTGTATTTTCAGTTGCATCTGTTTTAGTTGAATATCTTGACTCTTTTTACCCATTTCTTACTTTTTTTCTGAGAGACCTTCAGCAAAATGGTGTTAAGACACATTTTAATTTCAATTTCCTGATCTATGTAACATATTTTTCATCTGTAGCTGCCTAGATCATCTCGTCAGCTTGGTGTCCAGGGCATGGTCCTATCTGGCTATAGTTAGGGATTATACTGTACATAGATTGCCTCATGCACAATGACTGTTCTCTAATTTTCTTACAGACTGGTACATGAGTAATATGGACCCTGTGCATAAATGGTAAGAAAAGGCTGTAACTGCTTTTGTTTCCTGTAGGATAACACCTTTGACATTTCATTTTTCACTCTAATCTTGAGTCTTCCACAGGAGGTCCAGCTCAATTAAAGGTCACTTGCAACTCAACAAGTTTTGGTAAATCAGATATTCTCTGAAATCTGAAAACATCCATGAACAACTACACATTATCAGATTTCATGGCTTCTATCCACAAATGAGTGGGATTTTTTACTGCCGTTGAACAGAAATCTCCAGGGCCACATGGCGCGACATTTTTGAATGAATGTTTCAGAAATGGGTTTTGCTGACATTCAGCAAATGCTCGTTAACGTACTGCATGTTGGCCTTCTATTTTAACACTTGGTAGCCACACATGAGAAACAATTGCAAATAAGTGAATAAATGGAAGTTCAAATGTTCTATATAGGAAGATGATGGAAATGGAATAGACTGTATATTCTACATATATCTTTTGTGTGCAATTAGAAATGTAGCAGGTTATTACAGGAAAAATAAAACTCATTTTTTTCTCAATTTGGATCACTATCAGATTGCAAGTCTTCTTCATTTGAGTCTCCATCTATTTATCTATGATCACATAACCTACCCATTCCCAAAATAGAAATATGCAATAAATTGTCAACAGTGCAAAAAGCATTATCTAGGGCTACAATATAGTACCTTGAATCAAGGATTCCTTAAGTTGAAAGAATGAAAGATTTCAACTTTGTATCAAGTTCAACCCAAAGTCTTATCCTGGAAAATGTAAACAAAGTTCTTATGGTGTGTGTGCAGATGCCAAAAAGCTCATTGGCTTCCCATTGAGGTAGCCTCAAAGACCTCAAGTCCTGCTTTTAAACAAACCTGAGCTGAATTGAAACTGTTGAACATTTCTGACAAGATAGCTTGAAGAGTCTCATTTGACTGATGTATCTTGCAGTGCTCTACTGCTTCCAGGAGGACTGAAAATTGGTGTGTCCTGTCATCTAGTTGGTAAAGGATGTTTCTAAAAAAGAAGCAAGGAAACCAGTAAATGCTTGCCTCAAGTAGATGAAAATAGACATATAAAGATCCCCCTAAAATCATCGATGATGCACTCAGGTGGCAGCCATATTTTAAAAATTACACTAAAAGGGTAAAGCTTTCTCCTTTCAGTTGTGTCCAACACTAGGGTGTGGTGCTCATCTCTGATTCAGAGCTGAGGGAGCCAGGTTTGTCCAAAGACACTTCTGTGATCATGTGGCTGGTATGACTGTTACCTTCCCACCATATAGGCAGTACCTATTTATCTCCTTTCATTTTGCATGCTATCAAACTGCTAGGTTGGCAGGAGATGGGGCAAGTAATGGGAGTTATCTACTGTTAATATTAACCTCAGAAACTCAGAAGTTGAATGTGTACATTATGTCTGATTTTCCAGGAATTTGCCCCTTCATTGCTCCATGAATCTATGTCAACAAGTATCATCAAGGAGGATGAACTATAAATCACAACATCAGCTGATGACATTCCTTTTGTAGCTAGGAATGTTTTCTCCTTGAAAAGAACATTTCCATCCTAACCTCCACAGACTTCTTCACTGGGAAGTCTTACTGTCCTTTGTGCGATTTTAATTTGCTGTTTCAGAGTGATTTAAGTATTAGCTTTGTAAAATATTGCCTCCTTAATTTTCCATAATGGAAACATTAGCTCAACTCTTGGATGAGCTTCTACCTACAGCTTTAAATATCCCATCAAATTAAAGAGGCAGTTCTTGATTTTGCTCTTCGGATTTTCTCATTCACGCCAAGGAGAAATCTGTAACCAGTCAGATATTTCACATGACAAGAGGCAAATGTTCAAAATAACATTCCATGCAAAGAGCGAGCTTTCACACATTGTCAAAAAGATGCGTTTCATCCTTTGTTCTGTTAAAGAAATGGGACAACGTATTTTGATTTCTTACAGTTAGTCCTTGACTTACGCTTAGTGACCATTCAAAGTTATGATGGACCTTCCCATGGGTATTTATGACCCAATTCCAAAGTTCTGACAACTGCACAGACCCTTACCTCAGTCACATCACTGCATTTCAGTCACTTAGCAATCCACATTTGTAGTTATTTGCAGCATCCAAGGTCACATAATCTAATTTTACAAAAATTTTTTTGCCAAAAATGCATTTACTTCTGTTTTTTGGCAAAACTGGTCCATAGCAAACAATGGATTTGCTTAATGACAGCTGCAAAAAAGATTGTAAAACTGGTTTGATCACATGGGTGACCCATTTTATGACTGTCACAACTTATAATCATAATGATAGGCTCCATTACAGTCATAAATCCAGGGCTACATTGTAGATCAGTGTTGTACAGGGATCTTTTCCACATAATCAACATCACATTATCAAAATTTGGTCAGGCAACTTGGACATCACTGAGAATTCTAGAAGTGGACTTACTCAGTTGAAACTTGTCCAGGTTATCTTGATTCTAAAAATGGGTAACAAATATTTGTTACCCATTTTATCAATAATAAATATTTTGTAACAAAATATTTGTTACCCATTTTTAGAATCAAGAT
>JANHZU010001443.1:83243-104226 GCA_032468055.1 Acrochordus granulatus | reverse complement strand
TCTGCATGACAGTGTGAGCTCCCATCACTTGCCTCAGCTTCTGCCCACCCAGCAGTTCGAAAGCATGTAAAAACTGGCAGGTAGATAAATTGGGTACCACTTCGGTGGGAGCTGGCCGGCTTTGGCGGGACGGGTGAGGCGAGCGGCGAGGAGTTGAGCGGCAAGTCGAAGGCAGCCCACCCTCCTGCCGGGGGCGGAGCAGAAACTGCGGAGATGCCCAGATGCAACATCGCCGGCCAGCAGGGGGCATGGTTAGTTTACACTACTGTATAAAATCTCTAATCTATGTAAGCCACCAAGAGTCTTCAGAAATTGGTAGCATAGAAATGTGTAAAATAAATAAATAAACAAAATTAAATAATCACATAAACAAATAAATGAAATTATCTATTCAACAGTAAAGTGGGCATCCAAAGTATGCAGCCAGTAGTAAAGGAATACAATAAAGTGAACCATAATCTACTGATAGTTTGTATACACATAGAAAGAACCTCTGGATTAATTTAGAATTCTTTGGACTCTACCCTATAGTATGAGTCAGGTATTCAGCTGAATGATGTCATGAGGGAAAAAAATTGTCTCTGTGTCTGGTTGTTTTGGTATGCAATACCCTATATTGCCATCTAGAGGGAAGAGGTTCAAACAAATTATATCCAGAATGAAAGGGGTCTGCAGATATCTTCTCCACCTTCTCTTGACCCTCTCAATATACAGGTCCTCTGTGGAGGACAGGCTAGCTACAGTTATTCCTTCTGTAGTCCTGACTGTTCATTGGAGTCTGTACCAAACCTGCGTGGTTGCTGCATTGAACTAGGCAGTTATAGTGGAACAGAGGTCATACTTATTGATTCTATAGAACTGTATTAGCAGCTCTTGAGGGAAGTTGAACTTCTTGAGCTGACAAAAGAAATACATCTTCTCGGCTAATCATGCTAATGTTAACTGTCCATAGCAAGTCTTAGGAGATTATAGAGCCCAGAAACTTGAAGGACTGTACTGCTGATACCATGTTGCTGACTGTGGTAAGAGGTGGTGAAATAGGAGGACTCTTCCTAAAATTTACTGTCATTTCCACAGTCTTTATTATATTCATCTCTAAATTGCACCACAGGGCCAGCTATTCAACTTCCCATCTGTATGCAGACTCATCACCATTTCAAATGAGTCCAGTGACAGAATTTTGATGAAGGGTCTCCAGAGATAGTCATTTGTGCAGAAAGAAAAGAAGAGCAGAGAAAGCACACAGCCCTGAGAAGCACCAGCACTGATTGCCCAAGTCCTGGATGTATTTTTCCCCTAGCAACACCTGTTGCTTCTTTTTTGTCAGGAAGATGATTATCTTCCGGGTTATCAACTTAGAGGATTGGGCAGGCACAGGAAGCTGGTTCAGTTTATAGACTTAAATCCTGAGCTGAAGTCCACAAAAAGGACCTGTGTGTAGGTCTTTGGGCAATCAAGATGTTGCAGGATATAATGCAGTGTCATACTGAGAGGTTTATCTGCTGACCTGTTTTCTCAATAGAGAGTAAAACTATAAAGGGTCCAAAAGCAGATCTGTGATGACTTTCAAATGGGCCAACAGCTTCTCAAATGTCTTTATGACTACAGATGTTAAAGTAACAGGTCTTTACTAATTCAAGCCACTGATGGAGGCTTTCATAGGAACAGGGATGATGACAGAACATGTAAAGAAAGAAGAGATATAGCACAGTTCGAGTGATCTATTGAAAATTTGTGTGAAGATAGGGGTCAATTGTTCAGCACAGGTTTTCAGGCAGGAAAGGGTCACACTATCTGTGGCAGATGTTTTTCTGATTTTTTGTTTTTAAAGGAGACTTTGAAC
This sequence comes from Acrochordus granulatus, assembly GCA_032468055.1. Taxonomy (NCBI): domain Eukaryota; kingdom Metazoa; phylum Chordata; class Lepidosauria; order Squamata; family Acrochordidae; genus Acrochordus; species Acrochordus granulatus. Next base: position 102,383 of record JANHZU010001443.1, on the reverse strand, counting down.
ATCTTTTTCCAGAATCACCATCTGTGTGGGCCCAGGAGGAGTTGAGGGATTGATGTGGTTGTACATTGATGTGGTTGTTCTCCTCCCGGAAGGAGGGATTGATGTGGTTGTACAGTAAATATCTGCTGTTAATGTGATTGAGGTGGGGGGTTTGCAATAAATAATGGTAGTTATTTCTCAAACATCAAACGTTCAAGTCATTGCTTTCCTCAACAGAAGGCAATGGACTACTATAGCCAGTGATCTTTGGTAGACTTCTCCACACAAAAGCAAGATCACTTGCTGTACATTGATTTTTCAGCTTTTCAGAGTAGTTCCTTTTTGTTACCCTGATCTCTCTAGTCAGTGTATTTCTAGTTTGATTATACAGGATCCTATCCCTTTACCTTGTCAAAGCTGCTTGAGTTTCACTGTAAATCAGGGATTATTCTTGTTGTATGTATGTAAGGTTTTGGTAGGCACACACATCTTCACAAAGCTGATATATGATATCACCGTATCAGTAAATTCATCCGTCAGCTGAAGCAGCTTCAAAAACAGATCAGTTGTGTAATCAAAGAAGGCCTGCAGCTTTAATTTTGCTCTTCAGACCATCTCTTCACTGTTCTGATCACAGGCTTTGCAGTTTTAAGTTTTCTGTAGGTGGGGATGAGATGGATCATACAATGATCAGAGAGGCTGATCGATGTGTGGGGGACACTACAATAAGTACCTTTTATTGTAGTATAGCAATAATCTGCTGTATTTTTGTCCCTAGTGGGGCAGCTGATATGCTGCCTATATCTGGGAAGTTCATGGATGAAATTTGTTCTTTAAAATCCCCAAAGACAATAAATAAAGAGTATGAATATTTTTGTCCTGTGTGAAGTATTAGGTCAGATAGGTTCTGTAGTGCCCACCAATAGATCCTGTGGGGGGGAATATAGACTGCAGCCAGAATGAAGGAGGCAAAGTCTCATGGAGAATAATATGGTTCACAGTTGATGAATAATGCCTCTAAGCCCATGTTGCAAATTTTCTCTAGCACTGAGACATCTTTGCACCAAGCTTCATTTATATAAAAACAGATGCCTCCTCTTTTTTCCCAGATGTCTCCATCATCCAATCTGCTTTATGAATCTGAAATCCTTCAATCTGTATTGCTGTATTCAAACGAGTCTTGCTGAGCCAAGTTTCAAAGTGCTGCGCAACTTTCAAAATCAGCATTTGTCCAATTTATGAGGAGCAATTCATCCATTTTGTTGATTAGTGACTACAAATATATTAGGTGAATGGATAAGAATGTGCACAAAATCTTCTCCTCAGTCTTTTTAGTACACCACCATGCTTTCCTTTCCTCTTTTTCCATGCAAGCTTCCCTTTTATTTTCTTCCTCCAGCTGCTACAAAGGGCTGCTCTACCAAAATGTCCACATAACTTCTCACCTTTTCTTCAAAAACAGGAGAAACAGAAGAATATATATACTCTTATGAAGTTGTCCAATGTCCAGGAATTTATCTCTGGTGTATGTAAACTGCAAAGAGTTACAGAGAACTGTAGAATTGCAACAGGAATACCAAATACAATATAAAGACAAGAGCTCACTTCACCAAGGCTGTTGTCTGCAGTGCCAACTTGAAGAACCTTTATATAATATTTCTTCCCATTAATTAGTAAAGCTATCAAGTGCTAGATGGTATTAGAAAAGCAAAGAGGCTGGATTTAAAATAAAGGAAAGATATAAGAAATGCTTACATTTTATCTGCTAAAATGAAATTGAGAAATAAATTAAGTTCATAATTATATAACTTAGTTTTTAGTTCTTTATTATTAATGTCATCATGTGGATGACTTTTCTATGCTGCAGTGTTATAAGCACTTGTATTGATTCTGGAAGCTGAGAAAGAATCATGTAGGGGACACCAATTAAAAATAATCCGAAGGGAAAACCTAAGTTCAACAGCTGATGAAATTGCAGGAAGAATATCACTTAAAGGTAGCCTTCAGAGACTTAGAAGAAGAGCTATCCACATTCAGCTAAAGTATACATTGCTCATATTGACTTTGCTAATTATATGAATGTTCTGGCTAGCTGAATAAATCAATAAAGCTAACTTTTGGAAAGTTCACTATGGTATGAATTAGAAGTTACTTGTTCACCTTTGGATTTGATTAACATTTACCATAATAAAGTAGAATGTTCTCAGTCTCATACTCATTTAAGTATAATTTCTTAAAGGATTACTGATATTATATGGGTGAAATGTGTATTTTGTAATTTACATCTAGTCCTGATTTTGCTTTTAGTTAAGGTGCAGGTAAATCCTCTAAGTTCAGTGCTTAGGGTTCCATTATTAGTTGTGCTGACAATGACAGCAGCATACATAACGATTTTATTACTTGTAACCTATATACAGTACGTGCCCAAATATCTCTTCATAATGATTTAGCAGTAATATGATTTATCAAGGCACTTCATGTTTTTTGGGGGGCTTCCTCTATCATGTCTAGAGGCAAAATGAAGCAGACAGAGTAATGGAAAGGGAATGGCAAATTCACTTTGTTCTTTAGAACAGGAGACAGCAGGAGATAGCTTTGAAGGAGTACTTTGCTCTAAGCACTGTTTTTGAAAATTTGCCCAGTTTTATGAGTGTTATGGAGCCCTTTTATAATGTAAGTAACTTTATCTACCCATAAATGAATATAACACTCAAGTCCAGTTTAAAGTATTTTCAAAAACATATTTTAAAAACATACATAAAAATTTAAGCTCAGAAGTTCAGGCTAAATAAAGATATCATCTAAATTCTATATATTCATCAAAAATAACATAAAGATGGTGTCAGGAATTGTGTAATGTGATGTAATAGTGACAAAAAGTAGTTTTGTACAACTCCTCTTTCCAGAGAAAATGAAGAACTTTTAGATGCTAGAAATAAAAGTCTGTGTTTTTTGTTATACATTTTAAATGTTTGCTATTATTAGTTTGTTAGAATTTAATAGCTCCAAGGAGATAAATTTACATTTTTTTCTACTCATTCTTATTCAGTATGAAAATTAAAAAAAAATGACATTCTGTTCTTTGAATTATTTTGGCCCAGAATTGATTTGCCCGTAAATTGGTATTTTTTTATTTCACAGATAACACAGCCAGAATTCTTACCATAAGAAGTCGATTCCATCATTCTGAACAATTTCTTTTTCCCTTGCCAATTCTAATTGTAGACAATGGAATCCCTGCTCTCACTAGCACAAGCACCTTAACAGTCACTGTGTGTGATTGTAATGAAGAAGTTAGCCTTCTGTCATGTAGATATGGAGCATTTCTGATTTCAATGGGGATTAGTATACAAGCTTTAGTTGCTATTGTGGCTTGCCTCCTCATAATACTAGGTAAGTTTTTCCTCTTCTGTTTTATGCAAAATACATCATTGCTACCTTTTCATTGATAAGACTATGCTGCTCATCTTGGTAGATGACTACATAATGGTTTGGATCCAGAACTTGATCAGAAGAATGACGCATCTGACCTCTTCTGCCTCTTTTTCTTACCAGCCTCCAGTGCCCGCCTGCCCTCCCAAGAAAAAAAACAGTGTGATGTGAGCTGTGGCATCAAAAGGAAAGAAGAGAAAATTGATGAAAATAGATATAGATAGCTTTTGCCCAAAACACTCCACATGACCTTTGGTCTGATTTTCTGAATATCACTTCCTCCCCCAAGCATAGCTCATAATATTCACCACTGTCCACAGTTCATTAAAGCTTACTTCAGTGGACATTGGGGGCTGGCCAGAAGAAAAAAGAATCAGAAGGTCAACTTTAACATCCTCTGTTCTACAGAAGGATATGTAGTTCCAACATAATATATCAATTGCATTTAAACATTTTCATCAGTAACACTATTTCATCTAAACATCTGTTTACACATTACTTAGATTATTAGTTGACACCTGAAAGTATGGTCTGATTCCATCATAGCCACAAGTTAACTAACCTCAGAGTTGGCTAGGATATTCATGTTTATTCTTTGTGGAATTCTGAAAATACTTGTTAATCTTTCTTCTTTTTCACTTGCTTGCTTGCCAGTATTTGTTCTAGCTATTGTGGCCTTGAGGCATCAAACAAAGCCAACAGCATTACATGAAAAAGGAGAAATATTCAGAGAAAATATTTTTAAGTATGATGATGAAGGAGGTGGAGAACAGGACACAGAGGCTTTTGATATTTCTGCATTGAGACCACAAACAGTTCTGCGAAAACACAAGCTTCGGAGAAATATTACAACAGAGATTCAGAGTCTTTACAGGCAGTCTCTTCAAGTTGGACCTGAAAGTGCAATATTCCGAGAATTCATTAATCAAAAACTAGAAGAAGCCAATTGTGATCCAGATGTTCCTCCTTATGATTCCCTCCAGATTTTTGCTTTTGAAGGAACAGGTTCATTGGCTGGATCCCTTAGTTCATTGGGATCTTGTATGGATGACAATTATGATTATCTTGTTGAAATAAGGCCTCACATCAAAAGTAGAGAAAGCATGAATAGTCATAGTTCAGCAGAAATAGTGAAGTGTTAAGAACTGCTAATACTCCTAAAGAGTGGGAAAGAATTGGAAGGATGATCTGAAAAATCAGAATCCAGAGAAATTGATGGCTCTTCCAAGCACTGTTACACTCAGCACAAATCTTAATGTTTGTCAGGTATTGCTGGCACATCCTGTTCTCCTACAAAATGTCACAACTGAAAAAAAATACATCAGCACATAGAAATAAGAGATCAGCCACATAGAGTCTTGGAAAGAAGATGCTGAAATGAATAACAAAATGGTGTTGGTCTCAGTTTTAGTAGGCATAGGAATATTTTATTTTGCAAACACCTTACAAAAATATTGATTTCAGATCAGAGTTAACAAGCTGTATTTTTTCAGAACATTTTCAGCAGAACAAAGACAAAATTCTCTAAGTGCAGAATTTAAATTTTTGAACTACTTCCAAAAATGCACATGTATTGATTACAGATTAATTCTAATAATACACTAATATATGCATACATACTTTGTTTTTTAACATAAATACAATTATATGGATTATATATGAATGAATTTAGAAAGATGAACAATAATTTGGAGGAACTGGAAATAATCACTTTAGATAAATTCCCCAAACAACTCTATTTGCCTACCTTTTAGTTTCCTTTTGTCTTAAGTTTCCCATCTTTTTTTCAGATAAATTAACTAGTTTCATATTATCCATAACGTAGCATTTGATTGTTGCTTATGCCTCTACATATTCTTTAGAATCTAAATAATTTTATTTTTTTTAAATGTATTAGAATAACAGATGGTCTGCTAGTAGAATTTGTGGAATTAGAGGTTCAACAGTTGTAAGATATTATTTTGAATTTGTATTTCAAGATTCAGGTAAAAGAATTGATTCAGATTGATTCATGTTTCAATATTTGATTAAATTTTAAAACATTGATCATGGAGCATTATGGGAAAATAGTAAAATGTTTGCAACGCTTAGGAAAATGGGATGAAAATAAGCAAATATGTTGCACATGTATAGGATATTAACCATACAAAGTGTTAGTTACATAGTTTCATGAACCCAACCACAGCCAAATTTTAAAATATTTGCTGCATTTCTTTTAAGGCAGGAATATGTTTTGGGAAAAAAAAATATAACAGCCTTTAGACTGTCAGCAAAATGTCTACAGTGAACTGTAATGAACCACTGCAAAAATATCTTACTCTATAAAATAAATAAATGAAGCTTTGACTAAAGATTAAAGAGTTCACCATTTAAACATTGACTGCTTAGGATCTATGGTTTTATTGTCTTATCGACAAATTTAGTCACATTGTGGAACAATTTAAACCATGTGTGAAAAGCAAATGCATTATGACATTTATATATATAAAGGAATATATATCATATGCAATAAATTGAAAAGCAAGCACTTTATCTGAAGACTTATTCATTTGCTGAAGAAAACTCGTTCCAAGGCAAACAGCAGAAAGAAAAATAGGCTTTTTGTCCTATTTTATATTTTGAAGGGATGGTGGGGAAAATACAAAGGAATAAAAGAAAAATTGGAAGAGCAGAGGAATTGCAGAGATTGTCTTACCACAGACAAATACAGAATTTGGCAATTAAGGAATGATATCAATTTGTGGAAAAGATGACAACAGAGAAAGAATAAACAGTTTTTAAAAAGAGCAGACAAAAATCCAAATATGACTTTTCCCTTCTCTTTCTAAGCAGGTAAAGCTTTCCCTGCCAGTCATGGCCAACTTTAGGGGGTAGTGCTCATCTCCATTTCATAGTGGAGATTTCATAGCCAGCATTGTCCAAAGACACTTCTGTGGTCATGTGGCCATCATAACGGTGCAAAAAGCACTGTTACCTTCCCACCAAAGTAGTACCGATAATAGTATGTGCATTTCTACATGCTTTCAAAGTACTAGTTAGCAGGAGCTGGAGCAAGTAATGGGAGCTCACACCATTACTCTGTGCCTAGGTCTTGAACTTGGGTTGCCTACCTTCCAGCTGGCAAACCCAGTGTCTTAACCACTTGGCCATTTCATTCCCAACTAAGCAGATTTACCTTAAAATACCTTAAGAGAAAAGTAAGAAACACAAATAATGAAGCAATATTCTGCAAGTACTCTAATAAGCAGAGTTGATGAAGGAGACAAACTGAATGATTCATATTGATATGAATCCCATGAGAGACCTCATTCAGGTCCTGTGAGATAATTCAGGCCCCTGTATAGAGGAAATCTGCAGTAATATTTAAGCATAGACTATATTCTGACTGTCAAAATCATCTTTGAATTCTGAAACAATTTAAAACAAGTGATTCAGTTCAATGTCTTGAATCATTTCAAAGATATTTGATTTGAAGGAATGATCTGATAGAATCCCACAAACTAAAGGATCTTTTCAAAGCTTTGCAAATCCTAAGTAGCCAACTACTATTCTGTTGTTGTTTTTCAAAATTCATTAAGAAATTTGTTGAGGTGACAATTTTCTCACTGGAAGAAATCTGGAAAAGTTAAAATTGAACAAGCTGAAACGTTCCCTGTAACATCTAACAATAAATTAGATAGACAGGCAGGAAAGCAGGCAGATAATGTTCCCTGTAACATGTAATAATAAAAATCCAGGTGCCTTTTTAAGAAAGTTTGCAAAATATTTTTTGCAATTTTGCTACAAGACATATCTGGATTAATGTAAATATACATAGACACAGTGTTCAGTTTAACTGTATTAATCAGCTTGTGTTACAGTATAAAAAACAAATGGTACTCACATCCAGCCTTCCCATTCTTAGAAATAACTGATTTTCCAATCATATTTTATTTTTATTATTGAACATAAAATTAGCTTCAGCACTAAATTTTATTAACAGAATTTTAAAAATCTTTTAGAATGCTGACATAAAACTTTATGTATAGCATTAGATAACATTATAATACAATGCATTAATGTTAATCTAGCTCTTTGGGAAATGATCCCATTCTATTAGATCTCTCCAAAATTGAATTTTCTTATTGTATTGTTTGTTTTCATAGTCTCTAGACAGAATAAAATTGGCTTCAAATTATTATTCTCTGTCACTTTATCTATAATCTAGATTGGAAAATTGAAAAAAAAATCCTAAATTTATAGTGGTTTTAAATTTATAATTGATGATTAACATATAATTTAACAATACAAAAACTATCCAATGTATTCAAATATATCTAGGGAGAAAAGGGATGTTTATTTTATTTACTTTGCTTTTATTAGGCATTAGCCACATTATCATATAATAAATTATATGATAATATAATTATCTACTCCAAAATCTAAAATCTATAATTAGAAAAGTCAATCACCTCTTTTTTTCTCCTCCCATTAAAAGCTATATAATGCACCAATAAAAATGCAAATATTTCATAGTGGAATGTTCTTAATTAGAAATTAGTAAAAGGAGCATTGGCAATCTCGTGAATATCACATGGAAATCATATTAATTTGGGGATAATTTTTGACAAAATTAGGTAGGAGATATGCACCTCTCTTAAGCCTGCTAGATCCTCTCAAATGCCTTCCACTGTGGCATCCTTCTAGACTGGCTAGGAGGGTTGATTGAGGAGCCCTGTGTTGCTCTTTCCCAAGAGGTCAGTTCCACTTGGTGGGGAAGGGTGAGATCAAGCCTTTGGATATTTTGTTTGGGGTATTACAGGGTTCAGGATTTCACACCTTGCACAGAACTACTGGGAAAGATCATCAATCATCTTGCAATAAGATGTTATTAATGTTGTACATCTTCAAACTTGGCTATGCAGATGATGTTACAGAGTTTCTACAACATCAGAAACTGTTAGGATTTGGTTATAGAAAAATAGGCTCAGAAAGATGTAGCTGCTGTGAGTTTGGAAGCTCTCTGACTCCTGAAATAGTTTAGATTTAGCTCTTGATGGAGGTGTATTCTGCAAATGCAGCTAGCTTGAAATCTGGAATTTCTCTAGGACTCATGACATTAGTTTAACAGCAAGGGGAGGATGTGGGCAAAATCTCTTTTCATAATTACATTTTTTTTTTACCAATTGTGGCCATTCCTAGAACAAGAGGCTTTACTCATGATCACTTGCTCCTTTGTCATTTTATTCCTGGGTTATTATACTTTGATTTATATGGATATGATCCTACCTTGAAGATCACTTGAAAGCTTCATTAGTTCAACATGAAGCAGCTGAAGTACTGAGAGCACACCTAAGTTCATCTAATGGAACTTGCATGTATGTTATCAACATTCAGGTGCAATTTAAGGTATTGGCCATGTTTAAAGATCATCTGAAGGTTGAGTTATGGGAACTGGCCATTTCTTGTTGGTCACAAACATTTTGTTGCTTATCCAAGCAGTTTCTTTAATTCTTGGATAAGAAGCGAAAAGTTTCTAAAAGAAAAAGAAAATAAGTTCAGTTGCCATGACTCAACTGCCAGACAATGAAGACTGAGAATCTCCATTGACATGTTTAAAGACCTTAATGGATAACTCTGAATGTGTACATCAAGCAAGATTAGGGAGAAAAGGCTTGTTGAAGATCCCACCACTAAAAGAATGTCTGCAGGGATCCTGCACTAATCCTTGTCAGCTATGCTTCCAGAGGTTCCCATCTGAAACACTGTACACTGGATATTCAGACCACATCTCCCTCTTAAGTTAAAAGCTCTTTATGAATTGGGTTGGGGTTGAAATAGATTTCACTGCAATGAAGTCATAACAACACTGGGCTGAATGTTATTGTTGCTTTAGCATTTTTTATTTGTTTGTTGTAAGCCACTCAGACTCTCTGGATTTCAGACCATAAAATCCAATGTAAATAAACAAATAATGTTGTTATTAAAAATCAATATGTAAAAGAAATGACCACTGTATTGAAAAGCTCCTTACTACTATATTAAATATAGTATTTATATCTAAAAATTATTTATCTCTACAGTGTTCATCTGAAAATTACACGTTTAGAAGTCAGCAAATACATTTATCCAAATTCACAAAGGCATTTCTGGGGGCACATTGTCCCAGAAACAGGGGAGATGGGACAGTAATTTTTTTTTTCAGTTATTTATCTTATAAAGCTTCTGTGGAAAATAAAAGAGAGTCTAAAGCTTGTAATAGCCCTTGAAAGGAAAAGTTCTATTAGGATTGTGGCATAGTAGAAAATAATTAGATTTTCCTTTCCCATTTCCATAACTTTGATCTCACTTTTTCTCCCATGGACAAGGACAAATCTACTTAAGGATCTCCTTTGGTGCTTACACAAAAAGTTTTCAGTCATCAAAGACACTACTGCTTAATACTTGCATTGATATACTGGATTCAACAAGACTTTTGCAGAGTATACTATATATGGATCTTCCACTCTTTTTCTGGGTTATGTCACAAATATGCTTGTATACTTATATGTTTTTTCTGTCCTATTTCTGTGAAACTTTTATTTTTTTAAAAAAAATATTTTATTGAAAATAAAATAAATATTGAAAAAACTTTTTTAATATATGTTATTAAAAGAAAGGGAAAATGTAAGGAAAAAATCATACATATCAGACTTGTTAGCCAAGCAAATCCCCACTGATATAAATATAAAACCTCTGTTAACACAGAATCTCACAATATCAGACTGAGACAATATCCAAAAATGGCAAGAAGAAAATTAACCACAGATTTTAAAGCAAATTAAATGGACTTCAATTAGAAGTCATTCAATAAAAGGAGACAGCAATAGTTTGATTCTGAAGAATGCAAGACAAATTGATGACAAATCTTACTAGTTTATTGGCTGATTTAGAGACAATTAGAGATACCTTATATTTCATAGGTTAAAATATTAGGAGAAAAAAGCATCATAACAATGCTCAAACTGATCCTTGTCACTCCTCAAAGCTCTTTATTAGCTAATTTTCTTCTGTAGGCTTAATGACCAAATACACATTTGCATTTCCTCTGGTTTTTTTTTAATAATTCAGCTCATAGAAAATAGAAAGATAGGCAGACAAGACAGACAGACAAAATATGTTATTTCTTCTCCCATTTAAGATTTTTTTCTAGTCTTATTTCGATTAATCTTGAAATTGCTGCTATCCTTAGAAAAAATAGACATTTTGGCCAAGGTGCCAGAACAATGCGATTCAAAAATGCAAAACCCAAATTCTAGAGATGCAAAAAGGTGTCACAGCTTGATTTCTTTAGAGTAACATCATGGTACCATTGACCATGCTACTTCTAGTCCACCTGCAGGTTTGAGAGTTGGGTATATCATTTTTAATAATTTCACTCATACTTAATTTGGACAGCTAATGGTGTTTGGGATAGTGATGATTTAGCTCTTGGAAGCTTCACAGCAGGAAGAATATTAACTGAGAAAGAACTGAAGTATAAAGAGTAAGTCTAATAACTCCCGTTATAAACAATAACACTTTTTTTCCAAAAAGAATGTCATCCAATTATCCAAAATCAGTAAATAGTATTGTATTACATCTGTATTGCTATGTGAATCAGATCATGTGTAACTTATAAAACATCTCTTGGTTAAGGGACCAGGTAAAATACATACAATATGAACATTATTTTCTTAGCATATCGAAAGAAGCTTGGGATGTTCATCACAAATCAATACTATAGAACATGTTACATTTTCATGAATTTTGGATTATTTTATTTCTCAAACAAATAAATAAAAGTCAGGTGATAAATCTAGATAATCTTGGGAAATTGATTGGAATGTAAACACTAGTTGACAACCTACAGTTTTCCAATTGTTCTGAAGTCTAACTCCAACAAGGTGATAGAAGATAATCCTGTCATTCAGTCACATGTGGAGGACTGTATATTGTTCACTGTTGTATTCTGTGGAGAAACCTATTTATATCAAATCCCAAAGATGATTGCTCATGTCTCCTCTCAATTAAGGGCAGTTTATAAGATATGTGTGTAACAGAACAACATAAAAATTATTGAGACAGAAATGTTAAACAGAGAAGGAAATCAAGAGAAGGCTATTGCTCTAAAGGAAGCATCTGATTTTTGCAACTTATTATGCAGTGACCTATTTTTTTTATTTCTTGACTGATGTTCAGTTTGGCATCTTTATATTACTTTAGAGTTACTTCAGATATATCCTTAATAACAATGCTCAAATATCAAAATTCATTCCAAAATAGACATTCTGATGGAGAAGTGCATTTAAGAATGCCAAAAGCAGAGATAAAAGAGAGCAAGAGATTTCATTTAAATTTCAAGTCCATGTGTGTTTCCATTATGTCCTTTGGGAAAAAATCCAGTTGTTTTACTATATTTTTAATTTAAAAAGTAGAAAAAATGATATTGATAAAAAGGAAATTGTACCAGAAAAGGCAATATAGTATCATGCTTTAATATTATTAAAGATATGCACAACTTCTGCTCTGGAATTCAGTAAGAAATGGCTTCAATAACATTAAATGTTGGCTAAGAAATAATTTTAGTGTTTCACAGAGTAATTGAAGATGTTTAATAGGGCAGCAATTAAGCAATTTTTTTCCATTTTTTCTTATTTAAAAAATGAATAATGGATGGCAAGAACATGTGCAGTGATTCTGATTTTTTTTGTTTTTCACTATATTCATAACTAAAAGGGATAACCAAAATTGAGACAGTCACTGTTCTTTCTTTCACTGTCATGCAAAATGTGGTTCAGAAGCCTTTGTCTCAATCGAAACTAATAACATTCAATTTTCAGGGCCGATATTTACTTAAGGCAGAGTTGGGCAACTCCACAACCTATGTGCCATGTATTCATCTTCCCCCATTGCCTGCCATTTTTTTTTTCCTGCTTTACTATGCCTGCTTTCTGCCAGTAGTCTTTTAAAAAGCATTAACAGGTACTGGTCAAATAATTACTCTTACACTTCTACTATTTCTCATTAAATTTAATGAAAATAAAAATATGCCGTATAAATTATTTCGGAGGCAAATGTAAGTTCCAATAGCTTTTCATAGGAGAAATATTGCACTCTTACTAATAAGTCTGTGCAAATATCTTTCTTTCATCTTGCAGTTCTTTCTCCAGAAATCTTCAGCCATCTTGAAATCCATGCTGCAGTTGAATCTTGAGAGAAGACATTTATATATGTCGGTAGATAAGTTTATAAGGTGCTCTAATCTAAGTAATTCTGAGCCGTTTACAAATCCAATGTACAAATTAAAAGCATATAATGTGTCAAGATATAAAACATTCAAGAGCAAACCAATCATAATCAATACAAACATCCTTTTTCAAATAGGGACCAAAACTCATATCATCCTCCAACGGTTCTCTGAGAGAATGAGGTCTAAGTGTCCTTCTGAAAGTCCAGCACAGTCGGAGGCCTTCTAATTTCCATGGGTTGCAGCAAAAGAGAAGGCCTGTTCCTTGAAGCTAATTGGTCAATGACCTTAGTAGAAACTTTTGAGCCTTGTAAAAGTAAAGGTAAAGGCTTCCCCTTTCAGTTGTGTCTGAGTCTAGAGGGTGTTGCTCATTTCCATTTTGTAGCCGAAGAGCCAGCATTGTCCAAAGATGCTTCTGTGGTCATGTGGCCGGCATGACCAAGGTGCACAGAATGCTGTTACCTTCCCACCAATTTAGGCAGTACTATTTATCTACTTGCATTTTGCATGCTTTTGATCTGCTAGTTTGGCAGGAGCTGTGGTGGTCTCTATTTTTGTGTGTGAAATATTTTAGGATTGAGTACAAGGAGCTCACCTTGTACTCAATCCTAAAACATTTCATTTCACACACAAAAATAGGGACCCCCACATGAATCTGGACATGTTTTATTCTCACTCCACAATCATGCTTAAATCAGTCCAGTGTACATAATTGAAATATCTTTCTTTTCTTCATAAATCTCTGATCTGCAACAGCACATTCTTTATTTTTTGGTGATTATTATTATTCAGCTAGCCATCCAATTAAAAAATCATTGCCAAAGTCTTTACAAACCAGTTACAAAATTATCCAACTGCATCTTTCTCATTTATCCTACTGCATCTTTCTCATCAGCACCGGTTCTGTTGATAGATAAATAAAGATTGTCTGCAGAATATCTAAATCATGGACTGAATTGCTGAAGGCAGCTCAGAGATTTCCTTTTAGAGTGCACTTTGTGTGTGAGGTTGCCATGATGTGGTGGAACAGTGGTCCTTGTAAACCAAGAGGTGAGGAGCTGATTAGTAAATTAAAGAAAGCAAACATAGATAGTACTCTTCAAAAGAACTTACTGAAGTTTATTCCTCCTAGTCTCTTGAGCATACAGGAAGAGGTTTAAAAAACAAAACAGTCTCTTTGTTTAGACAGCCTAGCAATCCAAACTAACAAGTCAAACAAATCTTCCAACTAAAATGCCTAACCAAAGAAGTTAAGTGTTCTAGCAGTAGCAGTGTGAAGCTTGTTCTCCTGCTTTCTCACCAACAGTCTCACTGTACCTTCTCGCCTCTTCTGCAGCGTTGTCCACCTTGCTCAGCCTCTGGCTCCCTTCCTTTCTGGTTTGAGGAACTAAATCTGTTCTCTGCCTGAGCACTGTGAGAAATCAAGGCCAGACAGCATAAAAGAGTGGGGCTTTCTTAGTACAGGCCTGATAAAGCTAATCTACAGGTTCCTTTTCTCTAGATTCCTCTTTGTTAGACTCTGCTATTTCCCTCAACTTTTTCTCTAACCCCAACACACAACAGAACATTGTCGATTGGTTTCTGAAGTGTGTTACGTTAGTGAATCTACTGTAGCCATTAAAAAAAGCACCTAAATATGTAGTCTTAGCTGTTATTCTGGGGAACTTACTTCCAAATACTTATTAAAATATTCAGGTGTGATGGAGAGCCAAACAGAATCAGATATGGCTTACTTAAGACTCCTAGAAGAAGCGGCACACAAATTACTACAGCTAATATATTGTAATAGAATAAATAGTGCACGTAAATAATGTAACAGATAGATAAACAATGAACTGGGTTTTGTTTGCTTGTTGGTTCTGGGGGAACAAACATCATTTTCTATGTGTATGTGGTTGTACTGAGGTTCCTGCTGAGAGTTGGAGCTGAAACTTGGCTGCATATGCAGAACTTAGCAGCAGTTTGCTGAAGCTGCTTTTACCTTATGGTTGGCAATTTCAGTAACTCAGCTTACTAAAGCAATTTAATGTAAGAGAGATGACTTCTGGTTCAGCATTTGTCTTTCTGGTAAAAATAATGTTTTTCAGCAGCACAGAGAGAGAAAATCAACATAGGGACTGAAGTTTTCTACTACATTTTATGTTTTGTTGTAATCCTGGAAATGGTACTGTTAGTTATAAAAGTTGCACAGTAATTTTGATAAATAATTTTTAGGAAAGAATTCTCTGAAGCAGCTTTACTAAGCTGACGACAAGTGTGCTGTATAATGTACAGCCTATGACAGCTAATTTGCCTGGGTAACATATGCATCAACAATTTATAACAGCTATCACAAGAACTAGAAAGCATCAAGATTCATCAGGGAGATTTCACCTAACTAAATCAGAATAAATTTAGCAGAAACTATGGTTTTGATACACATATTTCTATATTTTTTTCTTTTTTAGCTCTGTGGAATGCTCTGAGTGAAATACAAATCCTACTTGTTATTAGTTGTAGTTATAGAAATCACAGAAAAATGTGAATAGTTGGAAGATTTTCTTCCAATATTTTACTAATATTCATTTTAAAACTATCTATAAATCCATATATTACCTTTTTAACTCCTGCTCATTTTACCTCCATGCAGTTGACCAATAAAATATCTGTATATTCCATTGGTCATATTTGTACTAATCTCCATTATGTTGGGATTATAAATTACGTTCCATTTAAAAGTGACAAAGATGTACCATTCTGAATGAGACAATTAATACTGCAACATTAATTAAGAAAAAGTAGAGGTTACTATAGCAAAATAAACTCAACATCTGGCAATTAGTTTTCCTGAATCAACTGTGACAAATAATGAAACAATTAGAAAATATATTTACCCTCACACAATTTTCCAAAAATCCATTGATACATCAACTTTACAAAGAAGATTGATTTATGATAAATGATGTTGTGTCTGCAGTAATTTTAGTTGCTGACAATAGTTTGCAATATTTTTAAGCAGTACTTTACTAAGGATATTTGGAATGAGTGCTTAGTAGGAATTATTGCATAAGCTGATTTCACTATTTATAGATCCTTTCATGTTCTTATATTGCTGATTACTAGATAGTTATTCCTTTCTTTTGAGTTCAAAATGACTTTTTGTGGGTCCTAGTCTTAGTTTGTAAAGTGCCTTCTTTTCAGATTAGCACCTAATCAGGACCAAATCCTGATATCCAGTTATGACATCATATTTTCAGTAGAAGTTACACAGGATTTTTCATTAAAAAAAAACGACTTTAACAAAATTAAGTCTCTGAGGAAACTTTCATTTGAAAAGATTGTGATTTAAAAATGTATCTACATTTTCCTGAATACCAATGAATTTGCTACCTTAAAAACAGAAAAAAAAAATATTTTATGCTACTTCTATGGTTCCAAATGGTTGCAAATGCCTTCATATTCTTCTATTTACTATACTTCCAAGGACAATTTCTGTTTTCTTCTACATTTCCATTAACTTGTTAATATTGTGTTAAAATTACTTAATTTCTATATAAGGTATTTTTAACCAATGCAATTGTTAATATTATACAGCAGAAACTAATTAAATTCATTATTATGGATTTAAATCTGCAGTCTTATATTGTATAGTGGGGATGACAGCCTCTAGATGCTACTTCATTATAATTTTTATCAGCCACTGTCAGTATAGTATGGTAATGTAATATAATAAGGAATAACTATGGTTGAGTAGGAAGGAAGGAAGGAAGGAAGGAAGGAAGGAAGGAAGGAAGGAAGGAAGGAAGGAAGGAAGGAAGGAAGGGACGGACATATGGATTAATAAAATATTGCATTATAAAACTAAGTTTAAAAGAGAGATTTATTTCTGAATAAATCAACATGGATGAGACTGGAGTGTATTGTGGTGGTGAAAGATATTCCTCCATACTCATGTGAGCTGTGTTCATACCAAATATATGAGTGACCTCTCTTTTATTTGCCATATATATGAAATGTAAGAAAACATTCATAAAAAGCTGAATTAACCCTAAGTGGCAACAAGGGGGAAGAATCAGATATAAACCTGTGGCCCAAGAAATCACATTGTTTATATTCATTGTCCATATCTCCAACACAGTACAGCTAACATGCTGACCGAGTAGAAAGGGATAAATAATAATAAGGTCATCCAGATAGATTTGTCAAAACGTGCCAATGTCATGCTATAATTTCCACTGTGTCTGCCTTTTTCTTTGTCTCATCTCTGAAATGTAACAGACTAAAGGTACATGAACTGTGTTTTGGCTCAGGGCTGCCAATGCTTTGTTGGAAGCTCAGTGTACGCACTTTGTTGTTTGCATCTTAATAAATTTATGTTGTATATTCAAAGTAATTTTGTTGTTTTAAGTGAGCCAGGTTTTGGCCAGAGCAGAATATTAATATACTATATTTCATTGCTTTAAGCTTATGGCTAATGTATGAACCAAATTATATTGACATTTTCAACAAATTATGGTTTTAAAACTTCTGACTTATCACCATGTGAGCATAATCTGTATGCACCTAAAACAAAAATTATATATACTATATTGTATGCTTTATAAGAGTTTTAACAATGTTTGGGAAATTTATCATGTAAGTACAACAAAGATTAAGGAAATAACATGGTTAGATAAATTTGTAACAAATGCATTTTAAAAGAACTAGGATCAAGTTGAGCCAAATTAAAAAAGGTGGATTCATTGCATCAAGGCCCATTATCACAAACATTTGTGAGTTTTCATAAGCTAGCTGTATTTTAAGAAATCATCAATCATTTCTGTCCTCTTGAGAAAAAAAAATAGGGAAATTTGTTTTCAGCACTGAGACAGCAAAGCCAAACATTTTCAAGGTTAAATGTTATTTAGAATGTAAATCTTGAGCAGAGGTTTTCAGGTGCTTTTATGCATTAGTTGAAATGACTGCTGAATCTTAAATGAGCTTCACATAAAAGAATATGCCATGATTCCATAACATAAAAATTTTCAACACCAAATGTAGGAGTGTTTTTATGAGTATCATGATGTATAGTAGATGACTAAAGTACACTGCAGGCATAATTAAAAGCTGTTTTCTCAGTGCCATATTTGTTTCTCGGGGTTTTTGCCCATACTAACCCTGACTATTACAGGGTTACTATAGTTACTTAAATTATTTCTTTTTAACCCAGACATTGCTTCAAAATCCATCAGGCAGTTTCTTGAGTTATTTCTGTTATCTCTCCTTTGCTTCTTCTCCCTTTGCTTTATTATTATTTTTAATAAAAGCAGTTCCCCAATTTCACTGATCTTCCAGTCATCTGAAGGTTTGCATCCTCAGCTTCCAAGAAGCCCAAATAACAACAGGCTTTCAGGGATACTGAATAAAGTTTTACCTGAATGAACTCTGGTAAGTAAAAAAAAAAAAATGAAATGGTGGAACTGAACCATCAGCAGGTCAGGCCTCATTCTAAGAATCATCATTTAACTAAAAAGAAGGCATATTTGTAGGGATACAAAAAACTACAAAGATATTCTGAGACAGAATATCAAACTCAAGACTGTTCAGTGCCATGAAAACCTGAATCATGGAATCTCCCTCTGTAAGTCAGGGCCAGATTCTCTCTATAACCCAACCTAATTCACAGAACTACTGAAAAATAGAAGGCAAGAGTACAATGTAAATTGCCTTGAGTTTGTGAAGAAAAGATGGGATACAGATCTAAATGTATACAGAAAAAGATCAAATGCCAGTATTACCCTGTCTTGAGTTAGAGTGGCCTGATTAATTACCCCATGCTTTCTAAGCATTATGACATTAATTCTTTTCCCTTCTGCTTTTTTGTTCATATATTCTTGTTGATAAACTCTGCATATGCATACATAACTTTGAACTTTATTTTCATTTGCTTGGTCCGATTTATTTTTAATTTGCTGCAGTATCACTCCAGATACCTTTGAAATAACCAGTGTTTGTTGCACGCAGCTCCAGTTCTCTTGCAATCTTTCCCATTGCAGCAGTTTATTTGAATGAAAATTGCCAGTGGGATAATTAGCCTAGAAGCATTCATTTCATATTAAAATGTAGTGGTTTAATTGAGCAACATACAAGTTTAATAACATTATTATTATTATTCTGGTTGATTTCACTGTCAGCCAGATGTTTAAACTGGATTTGGCATTTTTATTTACCTATTAATTACTTCCCCCCAGTGAGTCACCACCTTGCTGTGGTTGGGGGACTTGTGTACTCTGAAGAAGATGAGAGCTCCGCCAGAGGTTCAGCCATACTGGACAGGTCTCATCAGAGGAGACAGACAAAGAGTGTTTCCCACCTATAAAAATATGAGAAGTAAATTATAGAAATCCATACCGGCTCGGTTGTCGCTCAGGTTAACAAGGACCGTACTAGATGTTATTACGGATCCTTGTCATCAAGTGGAAAATGGGCTACATGACTCCACTGGAGAAAGAAATGGCAACCCA
>JANHZU010001443.1:66112-77145 GCA_032468055.1 Acrochordus granulatus | reverse complement strand
GTGTTCAGCTTGTTACTTCACTATATTATATATTGACCTTCAGCAGGAGAGAAATGACTATTTCTATGAGGAGAGAATGTATTTACTTACTATATTATGTACCATAATAGTACATAGTCAAAGTCAGAATTAACCATAACAGTAGTAATACTAATCCTTAAAATGGTTATAGCCTTTCATTAATAATTATAACCAACAATAATAAGAGGCATGCAGATGACTTCTGGGCAGTTCATTTTTAATGCTTGTCTTATGGTCAGAAGCAATGGAGCAATCCAGATTTCTTGTGAGAGGATATTTCAAAGAATAGTTGCCATTACTGAGACACAGCGATTCCCCTAAATGTCACATGGGGAAGGATACATCAGCATCTGAATCTGATATATAGGTGCAGTGGCACAGCGGTTTAATGTGTTGACCAATAATAAGAGGCATGCAGATGACTTCTGGGCAGTTCAAGCCACAGCACTGCATGACGGGGTGAGCTCCTGTCACTTGCCTCTAGCTCCTACCCACCCAGCAGTTTGAAAGTATGTAAAAATGTGAGTAGATGAATGGGTACCCTTCAGGGGGAAGCTGGCCGGCAGCAACAGGAGCAGAGAGTCAGCCCTTGACTTGCCTGTCTTGGGGCAGAGTGAAAGTCATGGAGGATGCCCAGATGTGATAATCGCCAGCCAGCTGGGGGGTGGGGTTTAAAATGTATACATGTACAATGCTTTTAAGCCATCAAGAGTCTTTAAAAATTGGCAGGATATAAATGTGAAGATAAATAAATGAATGAATGAATGAATGCACAGTAAATAGGTATGATCCACCAGAAAGAACCCCTAGATGACAAGTAATACTATGCTTTAAAGATTTGATCAGCATTTTGAATTGTACTTGGAAGTCTGTTTGAAGATGATGTGGGAATCACAGTATCAGCATTGTGTACATCTAGAAGCTTTCATCTGCCAATAAGAATTTTGACTAACTGCAGCTTCTGAAGAATGTTCAAAGTCAGCCTTTTGTAGACCACATTTTAGTAATCTAACCGGGAGATAATAACAGCATGGGTCACTGATGCCAGGGCCTCCTTTTCCAGAATTATTTTTTTTCAAAGCACTGTAATAGATAGCATTAATAGAATTTGTTGGACTGGCTAACTTTAGCTGATTTAAGATCTCTATCCCTGTCAACAGACCAATTGCAAAAGGGAACAGATTGCATTCAACAACAATTGCATAGATTGATTAATTCAAATTTCCAATACAATTTTAGTATACTTTTCAATTCCAGCCAAACTACTGAGACATTTTCACAGGTGTTCAACACTGCCTCAGAGAGTTTCTATTACTCACATAGTAACCAGAAAGATGTCCTGTTGCTCCTTAATCCCAGATATATTCATATTATCAAATTAGTAGAGGAAAAGAGCAAGCTATAGAAATAAAGCCAAACAAAATTGAATCAAACTGAACAAAAGCTGAATTAACTACTGCCTTTCTTTCCTTTTTATTGTACAACTGAGCAGAATAATGCATTGGCTGACCACATTTAGACATGTTTATTATTTTAGGAGAGAGATATTGAAACACATTGTGTTTTGGGAGAAAGATATTGAAACACACTGATTTCTCTTGCTTTGTGGAATGATATTCCCAAATACTGATCTTACTTAATATCTTTATTCATCAAAGGTATCAGTTGGCTATTGATCACTCGGTCACATTTTCTCCATATTCTACCTATTTCTGATTCACATCACTAAACTAGAATAGAAAACTTCTGTTTGTTCTTGTTCATTCTGGTATAATTTTTTTTTTCATTCGCCATGTTTTTCTATGAATAATTTAGTCTGGCATGAATTTTCATTCAAGTGATAATTAATTGTACATCATTCAATACATTTATAAAGATTGCTTTCACTTCAAACATGGATGTTCTTAGGATTTTAAGAACATATAGAGTTCTATATATTTCTCTATATTTTCTCTCATAATAGTCACTATACCAACCAAAGTTTTCTACTGTGACAATCCCTGTTTTGGAGGTTTTTAATATACTCATTTTAGGCTTGGAAGTCTGAATACATAGAACTGATCTTCTGAATCCTAAAAGAGCTTTTCCTATCTAATCCCATTTATAGAACTACAACACTGATGAATATCAGATTCTACCATGAGTCAAGTGTCCTTAGGAAGGTAAATGTGCCCTCATTTATTTCTGATTGCTGGCTGCACCTAAATCAAATTTAATTTCATTAAAACAGTAATGAAGTATTCTCAGAAAAACTGGTTGCTATTCATTTCTCACATTTTTCAAATGTATAAATGTTTACAGCAGTGAGCAAAAGAAGGAACAAGAAGGGCTGCTTATGAAAACTGAAGCAGAAGGTCTAGATGATTTTTCTCCAGTTAGTCTTTCTGCAGTAAACCTGTGCTAACATTGAAGAACTTGGTGGAAAACGTAGTAGGTTGTGATTAAAATAGGCCAGTTATGATTTTATGGAAGTCATGAGTGACTGTTACCTATCTTTGTTTTCCTCTTTCCCCAATAACTCCTTTTTATCTCCAGATATTTGCATTATTAAATTTAAAAGGAATTTTCCATCAAAGCCTTTCCCTTACTTATATATTTACAGTTAATTAAATTTTGTATTTCCGAATTAAAATCCAAAATATTTCCATGACCAATTTTTCCAGAACTAGGATGAAAGGAGAGGTTTTTGATAGAAGTGTTAAAGACTTCTCCGCTAGACAGATTAAAGGGTTATCAAGAGGCTCACCCTCAGTGGGGAAGTTTTATAAAAATATATTTTGGGGGGGGGACCTCTGAAAGAAGAAGATCCACTCTGGTTATAAGTTATAAGTTACAACTTCTCTCAGTTTATGACACAAAAGAAAATAGGCAGGAAAAGTTTTTTTTTAAGAAATAATTATTTGTTTTGAAATCCTGGGCAAAATGGGGTATTACAAGATGCAAAGGAAAGAAGATGATTAGGTTTACTGGATTTAAAATTGCTTTTTTTGCAGCTTGAAGTTTTGTTTGGGTGAAAGAGTGGATGCTTCTGAGCAATAAACTTCAATGATTCCTATGGCTTTTATTACATATTGAAGACAAAATAAGTTCACTCCATGTAGAAATTTCTAAAGGGGTAGGAGATATTTAAAAGAAAAGGTATCATCCAATGACTAATCATTGCCTTGGATGACTGATGTCACATCCAGATGTCACAGTACCTATTTAACTGTGTTTTTCAAATTTGGCAAGTTCAAGCATGTTGGCTGGGGAATTTGGGAGTTGAAGTCCACACATCTTAAAAGTTATTAACTTTTTGAAAAACACAGGCTTATCCATGATGCTGAATTGTGAAAAAATCAGTGCAGAATGCGGTTGCAGACAGATTTTGGACTGGACATTCATGAACATGTCTTTTATTTAGCGAAAAGTTGTCTGATTCCATCACAGCACGTCAACGGCTTTTGACAGAACACCTTTCTTTTACCATTCTGGAAGAAAAAGAAAACAATACTTTGTACATAGGATTCTTTTCTTAGGTATAATTACAGCCCACACATAATTAAGAAATCTTTCAAGCAGAATTTGGGGAACTTTACATTGGGTTTTCTTCACTTTTTTCAATCATACTCAATCCTGTACTAAGTTTATTTGGGTAATTTCATATTGAAAAATAACTTGGAAATATGTACTCTTGGAAACAACATTCAGAAATTCATATAACAGAAACAGAAACAAAAATAATATGAAAAGCTATGCAAACTTTTTCTGCAGGATTCATAAAATGCAGGACCAAAAAGATTAAAAGATTAGCAACAATAAAATTGACAGGTTCATCCATTCCTTATCTAAGTATGTTAATCATAGCGTAAAAATGCCACTTATGCCTAGTTTATTTCAGTTAAATTTCCTCTACCTTTGCAGCCTAGAACAACAAATTTATTATATAGGCATTTTATTAAATTTTACTGCACATATAAATCAAAAACTACTGTACTGCTAGGGTTAAGAATATATGATGAACAGATTAGTCCTGTAGTTTTGCATTAAATGATTTGTTTGTATCAAGAAAATTGGGTTTATTTCATTTCCCCATAGATTTTCTAGAAATGAAAGTCAGTTAATTCCCTCATATTTTGTATTGTACATGGCTGAACTGTAGACTAAACAAGAATGTATAATATGTCTTTGACAAATACTACCATTTCTCCAGAGAAATGGTATTTTCTATAAGTAGAAAACCAAGTTTATTTAAAGGGGAAAATGGCCTTTTTCATTACAATATGGAACTATATCCAGAATTCATATTACATTTTCTTAAAATAACAAACCAACCAATCAATGACTGTTGCACTGGTGATGGTTTAACTTTGCCCAGTATCTTAGATATATTATCCTAAATTAATTTAGACTAATAAGATGATGTCTGCCTCAAATGGAAAAATACTTGGTGAATTCATATAGTGTATTCTAAATATGGGTATGGATGTATCTTCATATCAGTGATGACTCTTGGAGACTTCCTGAACAAATCCTTGCAACTTAGGGTGGAAGGAAATGCTTAGATATACAGGTAGTCCTGGATGTATCACTATTCATTTAGAGATCACATGGTCCTCACACTTACGACCATCACAGGATCCCCACTATCATGTGATTGTGTTCCAGGTACTTGGCAACCAACTCACACTTACAAGAATTGCAGCTCCTGTCGTCAATGCCATTTGCAACCTTTCAAGAAGTCAATGGGACAGCTGGCAGGGAAGGTCACAAGTTTAGTCACATGATGTCTCACTTTACAATGAATTTTCTGGTCCCAATATAAGTGGTAAATCGAGGATGACCTGTAGTCCTCTTTCTAGAAGAGGTTACCTTAGAATACTCTTAATTTTTAAAAGATCTTTTGGAAAAGAAGGCAACTATGAATAATGCAGAACAAAAGGGCAGAAAAAGCTGCACGGAGAGGAAACATTCTTCTGAGTTTGTGCAGAGAACTGAACTAGTCCACCTTGTGGCTGCTTAATTCTTTGCAACATTTGCAAAGTGTCAAGAAGGAGGGGGAAAATACCACAGCAAAAGTAATTTTGCTTCATATGGGATCCTTCTACAAAAAGATTTAGACTTTTCTTATTACAGCAGGATAACTACCGATGTGTTAGAAGAGCAGCCAGCCCCTTTTCATGCATTACCATTTATTCAAAGTGGAATAGTAACTTTATTTTAAACCAATGAAAGTAGCGGTAATTTGTATTTCAGTCATACGTTCAGTCAAAATTTTCATACCTAGATACAGTTGCAAGGATGGTGTGTGTGGAATTTCTATAACAATCCCTATTCTCTAAATCAGTGTTTCTCAACCTCAGCAATTTTTAAAGTATCTGAATTTATACTCCCAGAATTTCTCTGCCACCATATTGCTCTAAATGATTCACAGAAAGTAGCAGCAAGAAAAGTTTGTTGAAACTAATTTTCAACATTAAACTTTTCTTTTAACCTCCCTTTTCTTAGCATAATCAAGACTGTGTCATTTCCAGAAGACAGAAAACAATATTTCTTACGTGATTAGGAATACTTTCTATACTCTAGAACACTTTCACTTTTTCAAGCTTGGTCTATAGAGGGTTGTTCAGAAAACATAAAATCTAATGTCATCAGTGTTTCTTTCTTCCCTGTCAAAGATAAAGTTCAAAGCTCTTAAAATAATTGTAATAAGGGGCACTGAAAGCCATACTGAAAATGTCAGCAGAATTTTTGATATCTCTTCTAAAAACACATAAGCAAATTCAAACCTACTTAAATAAGCATTTGTGCTCATTTGTGGTTTATCATAACCTGTTCACCATTTGCATTATAAAATCTATTTGAGATAGCTCACTTAATATAAGCCACAATAATAAGAAATGAATTACAGAAAGATCCTGAATCTGGAGTAGCAAATTTCAGAATACTGTACAGTTTGAGACTTACATGATTGAAAGTTCCTTCACACAGCACACCGTATGTTACAATTAATAAGTTGAGATAGAGTTATATAAAAAAATTTTCATGGATTTCTTTATGATTGAAGCAACACGATACAACAAAATGGAAACTGTCACAGCAGATATAAGCCAGAACACAGAGATTCCAGTTGAATCCCTGTTCTCTGTTTCAAAAAGTGTACAGAACTATTTATTAATTTATATGTGTCGCTTTACCTAATGTTTCAAACCTAGGAGACTTTTGATGACATAGTGAAGCTAATACATTAAAACAAATATAAAAGTAATGGTAATTATGATATTGGAAGAATTTGTGAACAAAAGACATCTATTTTTTAAAAAAGATGCACAGAAAGTCTGGGAGTGAAGTTACAGTATGTGACAAATATCATGGCAAGGATATGGGCAAACTGAAACACACACACACACACACACATGTATATTCCTGTCACAGCTGAAGGTATGAAACAAATATAATTTTTTCATGACTACTTTGCATGAGAAAAGAAAAATAAATAGCAACCCTGAAATCAACAAGTCAATAAATGGTAGAAAAAAAGTTATAGTTTCAAATGTTAGTAAGCAATCTGTCAACAAAGTAAAGAGATTGGGATTTGTCTATATACAATTTCCTGCTAGAACACCCATTTTCACAGCTTTCTCCTTTGTAAGCTCTCCCTAATATATGCAATTTTTGAAGCAAAAATTGCAAAATTTGTGCATTATCTAAAATAGTGTTCTAATCAACAAATCAATTATGAATACATAAATTAGATTAAAATGTGTACCAAGTGAAATTATTTGGTTCTGAAGATTGGATCTGCTGGTTCAATCACGTATTTCAGAAATCTGAAATTGGAAGGAGTTTCATCTAATGAGCCACCTTCAAATTCTGATTTGAATATTTGAAAATAGCCATGCAAGAATGATTGTGAAGGAAAACTTCATCTCTTGAAGTAAAAAGTTATAAAAGTCTCTTGAATATCTCTTAAATGAGAAAAAATATCTATGTATATCCAGTGTCTAGATTTGTTTAGATGTGAAAGTTGGTGTTCATCAAGACTGAGCATTATCACCATTGCTGTTCATCCTCATTATGGAAACCATCACAAAAGAACTGCATGTCATGCTCGCAGCTGCCACTGGAGAAGAAATTCAGCAATATGTATAGACATGGAACAACTGCCTTAACCAATTTGGCCTGCATTTCAATATCAAAAAGACTGCATATTGAGAGACCAAGCACCTCCACCATACAAATCAGCACTGAAGATCTAGTGAAGGCCAACTTCTTCTGTTACATAAGGCTCCATTTACAAAGTGACAGCAGCATTAATGATAAAGTGCTCATGAAAGTGAACGAAACATGGTTATGATGGAAGGAGGTCACTGATGATGCATGCCAATCCATCTAAAATCACAGATATATAAAACAGTGGTACACCCAGTAGCTCTATATGTGTTGAGTGCTGGCCAGCCACTAAATGTGTAGAGTACTCTTTACATACCATGGAAATGTGCATGCTTCATTGGTCATTAGGTATTTTTTTCCTTGACCACATCAACAGTGACACAGTAGATCAGCAAATGGGCGTTGCTCCAATACCAGAGAATGCCTTTTCCAATTCTGAACAATTTTGTTTTTCCATATGCACTTCTTATAGTAGCTGCCTGATCAAAGTACAATGATTGTATGAGCTGGATGTGGTGTGGTAATATTCCTAGTTCTATGAGGCAGTTCCACAGTGTTATGGTCAACACAGTCAAAGGCTTTTGTGTAGTCAGTGAAGCACATATAGAGTTCTTTTTGATTATTCCTTTGTTTTTTCCATCATCCAGTGTAGATTGGCAATATAATCACACATTCCTCTTCCTTTACAAAATCCTGCTTGTACATCTGGCAGTCCTCTGTTGGCACTTGGATTCAAACATTGCTGGATTATCTTTAAAAGAATTTTATTTGTGTGTGGTTATCAAGGCTATGGTTTGGTAGTTGGAATAGTCTTTTTTATCTCCTTTTTTTGGCACTGGGATAAATACTGATCTTTTCCAATCTTTTGGCCACTGACCAAATTTCCATACACTTTTGTTGATGGAGGTCTCAGTAAGACTTTTGGAATTCAATCAACTCCAGGGGCTTTGCAGTTAGGCATCTGATTCAGTGACCGCTCTACTTCCTCCATTAGGATATCTGGTTCCATTTCTGTTCGGTCAGCTTTATCCCTTATGGCTTGGCCTTGTTTTTCATTTGTGTAAGGTTGTTTTGCATTTTCCCATCACTTTTCTCTGATTGCTTGTTGGCCATGAACTTCCTGCCCATTCCATCATCTGATCATAGCCTTTCTTGCCATAAACAGGTGTCTGGCCTTCTTCATATAATTGAAACACTCTCTTTTCTTATGTGACCTCTCATGGCTGCTGCCTCCAGTCTCTTGCATTGCTTAGCCCAGTATTTTTATTTATATTTTCTTGTCTCTCTCTGGAACTTTGCATTTAGTCTTCGCATTACTTCCCTGTCACCAGTGGCTTTTGCTTTCCTTCTTTCTGTAGTCTGCAGTCTCTGTTGTAGCATCTGATATCGACTTAGCCAATTTCTTTGGTTTCTTGTATGCAATGCGACTTCAGTAACAGTTGTTTTTATTTCCTCCATAGCTCATCCGGTTGTCTTTCTGTGATGGTGAGCAGTTCAAATGTGTTCTTAAATTCAACTGCATATGACAGAGGAATATTCTCAACATCATATTTCTGAATCATGCATTTAGACACTGCAGCACCTGAACTTTACCTTGGCAATTAGTAGTTTGTGGTCTGACCGATAGACCAGGGAATGTTTTCATCATGAGGATGAACTTTTTCACTTCT
Organism: Acrochordus granulatus; assembly: GCA_032468055.1. Lineage (NCBI taxonomy): Eukaryota > Metazoa > Chordata > Lepidosauria > Squamata > Acrochordidae > Acrochordus > Acrochordus granulatus. The sequence continues at coordinate 68,302 of JANHZU010001443.1, read as the reverse complement.
TTTGGCATAAGATGTAGTCTATTTGGTTTCAATATCTCCATTTGGTGAAGTTCAAGTGTATAGTCGCCACTTCGGTTTTTCAAACCACATGTTCATTATGCTTAGCTGTTGTTTGTGGCATAGCTGAATCAGATATTCTCCTGATTGATAGCTAAGATGGCAAAACACAATAAATACAGACATGAAAATTGCCCAGTTGGGCCCACATGCTGCATTTGATTGTGCAAGATGGCATCTGTTGACCCAAAAAGTAGACCCTGCACCTTCAGGAAAAATGCTCGGATGATTATGATGATCCAGTGTCTAGAACTATTGAGATGTATATTCTGGCTCATTTAGCTTATTGGACTTATTTTCAAGTTTAACACCAACATTGTACTGCACAGCCCTAATTAAAATCAAGTAAAACTATTTTTCTTCATATGTACTGAACCATAACATTTTAGTTTAGGTTTGGAAAATTGTATTATGGACTACAGAACTTGCTTCTGAATACATATTACACTGGTAGCTCAAACTAACTCAGTATGAGAACTTCAGTTTTTTAACCTGACTATTTTAGAATGGCCAATTTATTTGCTTTGTATGATCTCTAAGAAAGAGTGAACTCACACTGGGATTCTACCTCAGATAAATATATAGAGGGCAAAGTATCCTGCCTTATAAACCATCACAACATTTTGAAAATTGCTTTGATGTTTGGCAAGGAGCCAATAGTGATCCCTCCAGATATTTGCACCATGCTGAGAATACTTAATGTGAGCAAAATTTTGAAAACAGCATATTGAAACTCTATATAGGCTTTTTTTCCCTTCTCCCCAAATCATTATAAAATAAAGCACAAAAATGGTCCTGATTTGTGCATGAAGAATCTTTGTCTCCAACTGATAACCTAAATGGGTAATACTCTTTGTCCTTTACACCTATTCAATTTTTATGAACAAAAGTCAGTTTGTTAAAAGTCAATATGGATCAAACCTTGAGGAAGGAGAAAGATCTTAACAGTTTTTATGAAAATCAAAACCTAAGAGTTATCTAAGTTATCCTGGAAAAGAGCATCCATAATCCAACTAGCCGCCGACAGTCTTTGGATTTTGGTGGCACATACATTTAATAAATAAATAAATAAAACTCCCATTGAGAGCAGCAATCTTCTAATATGCTCATCCTAAAGTTTTGTCAGTAACTGCCTCAGAATAATCTCATAAGGAGACAATTTAGTCTAGAGAATGAGGTCAGTGAGTGGAGGATTTGAAGTTATTGATATTATCAAGGTATTGATAAGATACTGAGAGAATATATGTGCTTTTAATGCTGGATACCATAATTCAGCAGATGAATGCTGACTCTTTAGCTTGGAAATGCCCTAGAGTTGATCATGACTGGCAGGGTAACCTTTATCTTAACCATAATTCAATCTTCCTATCCTATACCAGACCTGCTGGCCCAAACATGCTACTTCAAATGCAAAAGAAGAAGAAAAAACTGAAGCCTGGCTGAGAGTTCAAGAACATTTACACCTGTTTGTCAAAAGATGATTGATAGTTCTATATGTGTTCTGTCCCTCTAGTTTCTACTTAATCTAAATGGTCAGATGATATAATGAATAATGATGATGCCCTTGAAGGACGGAAGGAAGTCACTACCAAGGCAACAATCAGATACATAAAACTTGAGCCCAAGACAAAAAAGCAGTTTATGTAAATGACTCACACACCTCTTGTGCCGAATTTTTGTGAAGATATTAGAGGAAAGAAAAGTACTACATGCACATTAGCAAGATTCTATTGCTGTACTTATTCTAATCAAAGTAGCTTTAGGTTTACACAGTGTTTATTCCTTAGCCGGGTCTATCCAAAACGATTGACAGATACTAGCTTTGTATAGTACTAACATTGTTAGAAACAATATGCATAAGATTATACAGCGGGGCAAAAAAGTATTTCGTCAGCCACCAATTGTGCAAGTTCTCCCACTTAAAAAGATGAGAGAGGCTGCAATTGTCACCATAGGTACACCTCAACTATGAGAGACAAAATGTGAAAACAAATCCAGATAATCACATTGTCTGATTCGAAAAGACTCTGTTTGCAAATTATGGTGGAAAATAAGCATTTGGTCACCTACAAACAAGCAAGATTTCTGGCTCTCACAGACCTGTAACTTCTTCTTGAAGAGGCTCCTCTGTCC